>JBBPBX010006052.1:59155-69838 GCA_038048925.1 Garcialebias charrua
ATCAACACTTTATTTCAGATGCATATGGTCCATAGTAACAAACAAAAACAAAAAAACAACAACAAAAAGATAACATCAACCAGACACAGTAAAAACAGAATGTTCATCCATTCCAAATAAATTAAGGCGCCTGTGATTCCACAGACTAGAAGAGAACCTAACCGAGCTTTGTACAGGGTTGGTCAGATTATAAATGATGCTATTTAGAGAATTTGTTAGCCTACACATACATCTTTACATGAGGTTTCGAAGCACAGCTGCACAAGTTGGTACATTGGCATTTACAAACATCTGACTACTCCATCGCGGCACCTTAAGCAGCATCCTCATGCCCCCATTGTATGCCACCTGAAGTTTATGCATACTGCTTTTTTCTGCAATGCTGCCACAGATTTGCAGTATACATTGGAGTACAATATGCTTTAAAGAGTGCAGTTTTTACAGACACTGAGCACATAGAGAACCTCCGAAGAACCATATTGGCTTATACATATAGCATACAACGTTGCCTGTAAATGTCCCTATCATCAGACAGGTCAGTGGTTATGTAATGTCCCAAGTATTTCAGCTCCTCACTGACTTGGAGGATGTTGCCAGACAGAGTGAAGTCAGGGAAAGATAATTTAGTGTCCTCTTTGCTCCTGATAATCATGATGTTACTTTTTATTGCATTATATTTAATATTAAAGTCCAATCCATACTGAGAGCAAACCCTTAACAGTTGCTGCAGACCAGCACTATATGGACAGAATATTACAAGATCGTCAGCATACATTAGGTGGTTGATGGTTCTATTGCCAACCCAACAGCCAGTCCTACATTGATTCAACAGCTTAGATGAATCATCCATATACCGTATTTTCCGGTGTATAGGTCGCACCTTTTTATGGGTTTTTCAAGGCCTGCGACCTATACTCAGGTGCAACCTATATATGGCTTGTTATCACTTTTGGTGAAACAAATTTTTAAATCCAGCTCATTTCACAATTACGTTCATTTATTAAGGAAAAGTTCAGCTCAGACACATATTTGCTATAATTTTTATCAAACAAATAATTGTTTTTAAGTGTTAATCTTCTTAAAAGCCTTGCTGTGCGCTCCTGTGGCAGACATTTGCAGCAGAGCTAAACGTAGGTGCGACCTATACACCAGTGCGACCTATCTAGGGATTTTTCCAATCTATTGGTGATAATTGGACAATGCGACCTATACACAGGTGCGACCTATACACCAGAAAATACTGTACACGTTAAAAAAGAAAGGAGACAAAATGCTGCCTTGTCGCACACCATTACTCACATAAAAAGAAGATGATACAGATTTTCCCCATTTTATACACACAGACTGGTAAGCATACCAATGCATTAAGATTCTTAAAATATATTTTGGTACTCCTCTTTCGTGCAATTTGCAAAACAATTTTCCATGATTTAAAGTCAAAGTCAACTTTATTGTCAGAACTGCAATATGTACAGGACATACACAGGATTGAAATTGCGTTTCTCTCAGTCCCTCGGTGCAACAGTAACCATTTAAACACTAAAACACTGAAACATTTAATAAACATAAGCATAAAATAGTAAAAGTGTAACACTGTCCTGAGTTTTTGCATAGTAGTATAAAAGTATGAAAATTTACACCAACACTAAAACACTAAACATTTAATGAACATAAGCATAAAATGAAATAATAAAAGTGTAATACTGTCCTGAGTTTTTGCATAGTAGTATAAAAAAGTATAAAAAGTATATCTATAAAATAAACTGAAGGTTCTAGCATTGACATTTGCAAAGAGTGGCAAAGCAGCATATGAGTTAATGTACACAGTATATGTATGAGGTAGTAGTTGATGTTGGTATAGAGGCAAAAGTGGCATATGCAGTAAGGCACATTGGGCATCCTTAAATAAGGCTGGTCAGAGAATACTGTATATTTATCAGTAGTAGTGTAGATATAAAAGTAGTGTAAATGTAAACAGTAATAATAAATGTAAACAGTAGTAATAAATCTGGAGTGATAGAGAATATTCCCAGGGAGGAAATAGTGGTGATTGGAGCAGACCTGAATGGACATGTTGGTGAAGGAAACAGAGGGGATGAGGAAGTGATGGGTAGGTTTGGTGTCAAGGAAAGAAACCAGGAAGGACAGATGGTGGTGGATTTTGCCAAGAGAATGGAAATGGCTATAGTCAATACCTATTTCCAAAAGAGGGAGGAACATAGAGTGACCTATAAGAGTGGAGGAAGGAGTACGCAGATCGACTACATTCTGTGTAGAAGAGGAAACCTGAAGGAGATTGGAGACTGTAAGGTTGTGGCAGGGGAGAGTGTGGCCAGACAGCATCGGATGGTTGTGTGTAGAATGACTGTTGTTGCGAAGAAGAGAAAAAGAGTAAAATCAGAGAAGAAGACCAAATGGTGGAAGCTAAAGAAGGAAGAATGTTGTGAGAAATTCAGAGACGAGCTGTTAAAGGCTCTGGGTGGTAAGAAAGAGCTTCCAAGTGACTGGGCTACTACAGCAACAGTAATTAGAGAGACAGGTAGGAAGGTACTTGGTGTGTCATCTGGACAGAGAATGGATGATAAGGAAACCTGGTGGTGGAATAGTGAAGTGCAGGACGCCATTCAAAGAAAGAGATTAGCCAAGAAGAAATATGACAGTGAGAGGACTGAAGAGAGGAGACAGGAATATAAGGAGATGGGACATAGAGCAAAGAGGGAAGTAGCTAAGGCAAAGCAGAGGGCGTACAATGAGTTATATGGGAGACTGGACACTAAAGAGGGCGAGAAGGACTTGTACCGATTGGCAAGACAGAGGGATCAGGCTGGAAAGGATGTGCAGCAGGTTAGGCTTATTAAAGATGGGAATGGGAATGTTCTAACAAGTGAGGAGTGTGTGATGGGAAGATGGAAGGATTACTTTGAGGAGCTAATGAATGAAGAGAATGAAAGAGAAAGAAGAGTGGAGGTAATAGAAACGGTGGACCAGGAAGTGGGAAAGATTAGTGAGGGTGAAGTCCGGAAAGCTCTGAAAAGAATGAAGAAGGGGAAGGCAGTAGGACCTGATGACATACCAGTGGAGGTTTGGAAATGTCTCGGAGAGATGGCAGTGAGGTTTTTGACTCAAATATTTAATGGAATATTTGAGGGTGAGAAAATGCCTGAGGAATGGAGAAGAAGTGTGCTGGTTCCCATTTTTAAGAATAAGGGTGATGTACAGAGTTGTAGCAACTACAGGGGAATTAAGTTGATGAGCCACACAATGAAGATCTGGGAGAGAGTTGTGGAAGCAAGACTTAGACAAGATGTAACTATCTGTGAGCAGCAGTATGGTTTCATGCCAAGAAAGAGCACCACAGATGCCATCTTTGCTTTGAGGATGTTGATAGAGAAGTACAGAGAGGGTCAGAAAGAACTCCATTGTGTGTTTGTGGATTTAGAAAAAGCATATGACAGGGTACCAAGAGAAGAGGTGTGGTATTGCATGAGGAAATCTGGAGTGGCAGAAAAGTATGTTAGACTGGTACAGGACATGTATGAGGACAGCAGGACAGTGGTGAGATGTGCTGTGGGTGTGACAGATACCTTCAAGGTGGAGGTGGGATTGCATCAAGGATCGGCTCTGAGCCCCTTCTTGTTTGCTCTGGTGATGGACCGACTAACAGATGAGGTCAGGCAGGAATCCCCATGGACTATGATGTTTGCAGATGACATTGTGATCTGTGGTGAGAACAGGGAACAAGTGGAAGAGAACTTGGAGAGGTGGAGGTATGCTCTTGAAAGAAGAGGAATGAAAGTCAGTCGTAGTAAGACAGAGTACATGTGTGTGAATGAGAGGGAGGCCAGTGGAACAGTGAGGCTACAAGGAGCAGAGGTCACAAAGGTGCAGGACTTCAAGTACTTGGGGTCCACTGTACAGGAAAATGGGGAATGTGGTAAAGAGGTGAAAAAGAGAGTCCAGGCAGGATGGAGTGGATGGAGAAAAGTTTCAGGAGTGATTTGTGACAAAAAGGTGTCAGCAAAGGTCAAAGGAAAAGTTTACAAGACAGTGGTGAGACCAGCTATGTTGTATGGTCTGGAGACAGTGGCATTGACAAAAAGACAGGAGAAAGAACTGGAAGTGGCAGAAATGAAGATGCTGAGGTTCTCCTTAGGAGTGACAAGGATGGATAAGATCAGGAATGAGATCATCAGAGGTACAGCACATGTTAAACAACTGGGAGATAAAGTTAGGGAGGCCAGACTGAGATGGTTTGGACATGTCCAGAGGAGGGACAGTGGGTATATTGGTAGAAGGATGTTAGAAATGCAGCTGCCAGGAAAAAGACAAAGAGGGAGACCAAAGAGGAGATATATGGATGCAGTTAGAGAGGACATGGAGGTAGTTGGAGTGAGGACAGAGGATGCAGAGGACAGAGTGAGGTGGAGGAGGATGACTCGCTGTGGCGACCCCTGAAAAGGGAAAAGCCGAAAGAAGAAGAAGAAGTAGTAATAAATCTAAACAGTATTAATAAATGTAAACAGTGAATGTAAACAGTAGTATGTAAACAGTATGACTATAGGCAGTGATGTAATACAAACATTAGTGCAAATATGAGAAGTAGTGCAAACTGAATGAGCACATGACCGAGAGTTTAGTGAATAACCCGTTTGATGACACAGAGTCCAGTGTTAAAATCTTTGTGTTGTGTGGTAATGTGTGAGAAAGTTTTTTGTGTTAAGGCAGTTCAAATGGGAGGGGAGGCAGAGCAGGCAGAGTGTTTAGCATCCTGACTGCCTGATGAACAGAGCTGTCTCTCAGTCTGCTGGTTCGAGCCTGGAGACTTCTCAGTCTCCTCCCTGATGGCAGCAGTCTGAAGCAGCTGTGTAGTGGGTGTGTGGGATCACCTGCCATGCAGAGGGCTTTCCGAGTGAGGCGGTTGCTGTGTAAGTCCTGCAGTGAGGGGAAGGAGGTGCCGACGATCTTCTCAGCTGCTCTCACGATGCGCTGGAGGCTCTTGCGGCAGGATGCAGTACATGCACCAAACCACACAGTGATGCAGCTTGTCAGGACACTTTCTATGGCACCTCTGTAGAAGGTGCACATGATGGGGGTTGAAGCTCCAGCCCTTTTCAGCTTGCGGAGAAAGTAGAGACGCTGGTGAGCCTTCTTGGCCAGTGATGCAGTGTTCCTGCTCCAGGACAGGTCCTTTGAGACGTGCACTCCCAGGAACTTGGTGCTGTCTACTCTCTCCACTGCGGTGCTGTTGATGGTCAGAGGGGCATGTTGGGCATCCCTCTTCCTGAAGTCCACAACAATCTCCTTTGTCTTCTCCACGTTGAGAGTGAGATTGTTGTGTCCGCACCACAAGGCCAAGCGGCTCACCTCGTTCCTGTAGTCCGTCTCATCGTTGTTGCTGATGAGACCTACCACTGTTGTGTCGTCCGCAAACTTGATGAAGTGGTTGGAGCTGTATGATGGTGTGCAGTCGTGTGTTAGCAGGGTGAATAGAAGGGGGCTCAGCACACATCCTTGTGGGGCCCCTGTGTTCAATGTGATGGTGCTAGATGTGTTACTCCCGACCCGTACTGTCTGTGGTCTCCCGGTCAGGAAGTCTAGCAGCCAGTTACACATTGAGGTGTTCAGCCCCAGACTGTCCAGTTTAAGGATGAGCTGTTGGGGGATGATGGTGTTGAATGCCGAGCTGAAGTCGATGAACAGCATTCTAACATAAGAGTCCTTCGTGTCCAGATGTGTGAGAGCTGTGTGGAGGGCAGAGGAGATGGCATCGTCGGTTGAGCGATTAGGTCGGTATGCAAATGGGTTGGGGACCTCCAGGGCGCGTACGGTTCATCTGTACCCAGGAACAAGTGCTTACTGCCTGGGTTGGGGACCTCCAGGGCGCGTACGGTTCATCTGTACCCAGGAACAAGCGCTTACTGCCTGGGTTGGGGACCTCCAGGGCGCGTACGGTTCATCTGTACCCAGGAACAAGCGCTTACTGCCTGGGTTGGGGACCTCCAGGGCGCGTACGGTTCATCTGTACCCAGGAACAAGCGCTTACTGCCTGGGTTGGGGACCTCCAGGGCGCGTACGGTTCATCTGTACCCAGGAACAAGCGCTTACTGCCTGGGTTGGGGACCTCCAGGGCGCGTACGGTTCATCTGTACCCAGGAACAAGCGCTTACTGCCTGGGTTGGGGACCTCCAGGGCGCGTACGGTTCATCTGTACCCAGGAACAAGCGCTTACTGCCTGGGTTGGGGACCTCCAGGGCGCGTACGGTTCATCTGTACCCAGGAACAAGCGCTTACTGCCTGGGTTGGGGACCTCCAGGGCGCGTACGGTTCATCTGTACCCAGGAACAAGCGCTTACTGCCTGGGTTGGGGACCTCCAGGGCGCGTACGGTTCATCTGTACCCAGGAACAAGCGCTTACTGCCTGGGTTGGGGACCTCCAGGGCGCGTACGGTTCATCTGTACCCAGGAACAAGCGCTTACTGCCTGGGTTGGGGACCTCCAGGGCGCGTACGGTTCATCTGTACCCAGGAACAAGCGCTTACTGCCTGGGTTGGGGACCTCCAGGGCGCGTACGGTTCATCTGTACCCAGGAACAAGCGCTTACTGCCTGGGTTGGGGACCTCCAGGGCGCGTACGGTTCATCTGTACCCAGGAACAAGCGCTTACTGCCTGGGTTGGGGACCTCCAGGGCGCGTACGGTTCATCTGTACCCAGGAACAAGCGCTTACTGCCTGGGTTGGGGACCTCCAGGGCGCGTACGGTTCATCTGTACCCAGGAACAAGTGCTTACTGCCTGGGTTGGGGACCTCCAGGGCGCGTACGGTTCATCTGTACCCAGGAACAAGTGCTTACTGCCTGGGTTGGGGACCTCCAGGGCGCGTACGGTTCATCTGTACCCAGGAACAAGTGCTTACTGCCTGGGTTGGGGACCTCCAGGGCGCGTACGGTTCATCTGTACCCAGGAACAAGTGCTTACTGCCTGGGTTGGGGACCTCCAGGGCGCGTACGGTTCATCTGTACCCAGGAACAAGTGCTTACTGCCTGGGTTGGGGACCTCCAGGGCGCGTACGGTTCATCTGTACCCAGGAACAAGTGCTTACTGCCTGGGTTGGGGACCTCCAGGGCGCGTACGGTTCATCTGTACCCAGGAACAAGTGCTTACTGCCTGGGTTGGGGACCTCCAGGGCGCGTACGGTTCATCTGTACCCAGGAACAAGTGCTTACTGCCTGGGTTGGGGACCTCCAGGGCGCGTACGGTTCATCTGTACCCAGGAACAAGTGCTTACTGCCTGGGTTGGGGACCTCCAGGGCGCGTACGGTTCATCTGTACCCAGGAACAAGTGCTTACTGCCTGGGTTGGGGACCTCCAGGGCGCGTACGGTTCATCTGTACCCAGGAACAAGTGCTTACTGCCTGGGTTGGGGACCTCCAGGGCGCGTACGGTTCATCTGTACCCAGGAACAAGTGCTTACTGCCTGGGTTGGGGACCTCCAGGGCGCGTACGGTTCATCTGTACCCAGGAACAAGTGCTTACTGCCTGGGTTGGGGACCTCCAGGGCGCGTACGGTTCATCTGTACCCAGGAACAAGTGCTTACTGCCTGGGTTGGGGACCTCCAGGGCGCGTACGGTTCATCTGTACCCAGGAACAAGTGCTTACTGCCTGGGTTGGGGACCTCCAGGGCGCGTACGGTTCATCTGTACCCAGGAACAAGTGCTTACTGCCTGGGTTGGGGACCTCCAGGGCGCGTACGGTTCATCTGTACCCAGGAACAAGTGCTTACTGCCTGGGTTGGGGACCTCCAGGGCGCGTACGGTTCATCTGTACCCAGGAACAAGTGCTTACTGCCTGGGTTGGGGACCTCCAGGGCGCGTACGGTTCATCTGTACCCAGGAACAAGTGCTTACTGCCTGGGTTGGGGACCTCCAGGGCGCGTACGGTTCATCTGTACCCAGGAACAAGTGCTTACTGCCTGGGTTGGGGACCTCCAGGGCGCGTACGGTTCATCTGTACCCAGGAACAAGCGCTTACTGCCTGGGTTGGGGACCTCCAGGGCGCGTACGGTTCATCTGTACCCAGGAACAAGCGCTTACTGCCTGGGTTGGGGACCTCCAGGGCGCGTACGGTTCATCTGTACCCAGGAACAAGTGCTTACTGCCTGGGTTGGGGACCTCCAGGGCGCGTACGGTTCATCTGTACCCAGGAACAAGTGCTTACTGCCTGGGTTGGGGACCTCCAGGGCGCGTACGGTTCATCTGTACCCAGGAACAAGTGCTTACTGCCTGGGTTGGGGACCTCCAGGGCGCGTACGGTTCATCTGTACCCAGGAACAAGTGCTTACTGCCTGGGTTGGGGACCTCCAGGGCGCGTACGGTTCATCTGTACCCAGGAACAAGTGCTTACTGCCTGGGTTGGGGACCTCCAGGGCGCGTACGGTTCATCTGTACCCAGGAACAAGTGCTTACTGCCTGGGTTGGGGACCTCCAGGGCGCGTACGGTTCATCTGTACCCAGGAACAAGTGCTTACTGCCTGGGTTGGGGACCTCCAGGGCGCGTACGGTTCATCTGTACCCAGGAACAAGTGCTTACTGCCTGGGTTGGGGACCTCCAGGGCGCGTACGGTTCATCTGTACCCAGGAACAAGTGCTTACTGCCTGGGTTGGGGACCTCCAGGGCGCGTACGGTTCATCTGTACCCAGGAACAAGTGCTTACTGCCTGGGTTGGGGACCTCCAGGGCGCGTACGGTTCATCTGTACCCAGGAACAAGTGCTTACTGCCTGGGTTGGGGACCTCCAGGGCGCGTACGGTTCATCTGTACCCAGGAACAAGTGCTTACTGCCTGGGTTGGGGACCTCCAGGGCGCGTACGGTTCATCTGTACCCAGGAACAAGTGCTTACTGCCTGGGTTGGGGACCTCCAGGGCGCGTACGGTTCATCTGTACCCAGGAACAAGTGCTTACTGCCTGGGTTGGGGACCTCCAGGGCGCGTACGGTTCATCTGTACCCAGGAACAAGTGCTTACTGCCTGGGTTGGGGACCTCCAGGGCGCGTACGGTTCATCTGTACCCAGGAACAAGTGCTTACTGCCTGGGTTGGGGACCTCCAGGGCGCGTACGGTTCATCTGTACCCAGGAACAAGTGCTTACTGCCTGGGTTGGGGACCTCCAGGGCGCGTACGGTTCATCTGTACCCAGGAACAAGTGCTTACTGCCTGGGTTGGGGACCTCCAGGGCGCGTACGGTTCATCTGTACCCAGGAACAAGTGCTTACTGCCTGGGTTGGGGACCTCCAGGGCGCGTACGGTTCATCTGTACCCAGGAACAAGTGCTTACTGCCTGGGTTGGGGACCTCCAGGGCGCGTACGGTTCATCTGTACCCAGGAACAAGTGCTTACTGCCTGGGTTGGGGACCTCCAGGGCGCGTACGGTTCATCTGTACCCAGGAACAAGTGCTTACTGCCTGGGTTGGGGACCTCCAGGGCGCGTACGGTTCATCTGTACCCAGGAACAAGTGCTTACTGCCTGGGTTGGGGACCTCCAGGGCGCGTACGGTTCATCTGTACCCAGGAACAAGTGCTTACTGCCTGGGTTGGGGACCTCCAGGGCGCGTACGGTTCATCTGTACCCAGGAACAAGTGCTTACTGCCTGGGTTGGGGACCTCCAGGGCGCGTACGGTTCATCTGTACCCAGGAACAAGTGCTTACTGCCTGGGTTGGGGACCTCCAGGGCGCGTACGGTTCATCTGTACCCAGGAACAAGTGCTTACTGCCTGGGTTGGGGACCTCCAGGGCGCGTACGGTTCATCTGTACCCAGGAACAAGTGCTTACTGCCTGGGTTGGGGACCTCCAGGGCGCGTACGGTTCATCTGTACCCAGGAACAAGTGCTTACTGCCTGGGTTGGGGACCTCCAGGGCGCGTACGGTTCATCTGTACCCAGGAACAAGTGCTTACTGCCTGGGTTGGGGACCTCCAGGGCGCGTACGGTTCATCTGTACCCAGGAACAAGTGCTTACTGCCTGGGTTGGGGACCTCCAGGGCGCGTACGGTTCATCTGTACCCAGGAACAAGTGCTTACTGCCTGGGTTGGGGACCTCCAGGGCGCGTACGGTTCATCTGTACCCAGGAACAAGTGCTTACTGCCTGGGTTGGGGACCTCCAGGGCGCGTACGGTTCATCTGTACCCAGGAACAAGTGCTTACTGCCTGGGTTGGGGACCTCCAGGGCGCGTACGGTTCATCTGTACCCAGGAACAAGTGCTTACTGCCTGGGTTGGGGACCTCCAGGGCGCGTACGGTTCATCTGTACCCAGGAACAAGTGCTTACTGCCTGGGTTGGGGACCTCCAGGGCGCGTACGGTTCATCTGTACCCAGGAACAAGTGCTTACTGCCTGGGTTGGGGACCTCCAGGGCGCGTACGGTTCATCTGTACCCAGGAACAAGTGCTTACTGCCTGGGTTGGGGACCTCCAGGGCGCGTACGGTTCATCTGTACCCAGGAACAAGTGCTTACTGCCTGGGTTGGGGACCTCCAGGGCGCGTACGGTTCATCTGTACCCAGGAACAAGTGCTTACTGCCTGGGTTGGGGACCTCCAGGGCGCGTACGGTTCATCTGTACCCAGGAACAAGTGCTTACTGCCTGGGTTGGGGACCTCCAGGGCGCGTACGGTTCATCTGTACCCAGGAAC
>JBBPBX010006053.1:0-10916 GCA_038048925.1 Garcialebias charrua
TATACAGGCTAGCCTCGTTGAGTCACGGGGACTCATTTACAAGAGGGACCTGTCTCACTCAAACAACCATCCACTCTCACACTCACACCTAGGGTCAATTTAGAGTCACCAATCAGCCTAACAAGCATGTTGTATAGCAAACTCAGCGCTTTTACATTCAAGAAGTCCCTTACCCTATACAATACTGCCACGGACTTTGATAATTTAGTTCTTACAAGGTTAATATGTTGCTTCCATGACAGTTTATCATCAATAATTACTCCAAGGAACCTGACTTCATTTACTCTGTGTATCTCGACGCCATCAATTTGAAAAGGAAAGTCCACAGAGATTTTTTTTTACTAAATATCATATAATTAGTTTTTTCAACATTCAAAGATAACTTATTTAGTTTAAACCAAGTTTGTAGTTTAGCAAACTCCCTCTTCATAAGTTCACAAATTTGATTTAGGTCTCCACCCGAGCAAAAGAAGGTAGTGTCATCAGCAAACATAACACAATTTAGGAATTCAGACACCTTGATTATATCATTAATGTACAAAATAAACAACTTAGGTCCAAGAACCGATCCCTGAGGAACTCCACATGAAATATCACACAGATGAGATCTGACATCATCAATTTGCACAAACTGTTTTCTTCCTGTCAAATAACTTGATATCCATTGTAAAGCTGGGCCCCTAATACCGTATTTTTCCAGTTTTTCTAATAAAATAGTGTGGTCAATGGTATCAAAAGCCTTTTTTAAATCTACAAATAAACTTATACAATATTGTTTATTATCAACTGCTGTTGTAATATGTTCCATCAACTCCATAAGTGCTAGGGATGTTGAATTATTAGATCTAAAACCATATTGACTGTCACTTAAGATATCATTTTTATCAAGAAAGTTGTCCAGTCTGGACACAAACAATTTTTCAAGAATTTTAGAAAATTGAGGCAACAAAGATATGGGTCTATAATTATTAAATAAACATTTTACACCATTTTTGAAAATTGGAGTTACCTTGGCTATCTTCATTCTATCAGGGAATATACCTTTTGAAAATGATAAATTACAAATATATGCAAATGGCTTAATAACATGATTAATTATCTCCTTCACAACCATCATATCAATGTCTTCACAATCTTTAGATCTTTTATCAGCAGATTTTTCAACTACCTTCAATATTTCTTCTTCCGTAGTTCCACTTAGAAACATACTGTTGACACAACTACTGATTAAATAACTCACGTTTTTGTCTACTTTAGGAATTGAAGTAGCAAGATTTGATCCAAAATTCACAAAATAATTGTTAAATCCATTTGCAATTTCCTTGTTATCATTAATTTCCATATTATTTTCCACAAAATGTTGTGACACTCCCGTATTGCCCTTGTGTTTATTTAGAACGTTGTTAATTACTCGCCAAGTCATCTTCATATCACCACTGCTTGTATGTAATAATTGACTATAATATTCTCTCTTATGATTTCTTATAACACTTACTAATTTATTTTTGTACCGTTTGTATTTTTCTTCAGCTTCAGGAGTTCTTGATTTCAAAAAACATGAATACAAAGATTTTTCTTTTTACATGCATTCCTCAGACCATTGGTCATCCAAGGATGATCAACTGTTTTTTTCTTAGTAAAATTCTGTTGCACACAATTTTTTTCAAACAAAACTCCCAAAATACTCATAAAGGTATCATACGATTTGTTAACATCATCAATGTATACTTCTTCCCAATTTTGTTTGTCCAAGTCATTTTTAAGTTTATCAAGTGCTCTTTTTGATGTATTAATTATTTTAATCCGATTTTTATTTGTTTTTGGTATACTACCATTATTTTTATAAATAGTAAAAACTGGTAAATGATCACTGATATCCGTCATCATAATACCACTTGTCATATCGCCATCTGTTATGTTTGTGAATATATTATCAATTATTGAAGCACTCCGAGTTGTGATTCTAGTTGGATTAAATATCAACGGACATAAACTTATACTGTACATCGAATCCAAAAATGTACTAATGTTGTTAGACTCAGTTCTATTTCCCAAATCGATGTTGAAGTCACCACATAAAAAATAGTTTTATTTCTGCTCTTGACTAGTAACTCCAACATTTTTTCAGTAAATATCTCTATTTTTGAGCATGGAGATCGATAAACACAACTTATGATAATATTTTTTCCATCTTTATTAATTGAACCGGGGACCTGCTCGCTGAGAGGCAGCAGCTCTACCAGTTGTGCCACCGTGAAGACCCAGGACACGCTGGAGGGACTATGTTTCTTGGCTGGCCTGGGAACGCCTTGGGATTCCCCCGAAGGAGCTGCTCCAAGTGGCTGGGAAGAGGGAAGTCTGGGCCTCCCTACTTAGGCTGCTACCCCCGCGACCCGACCCCGGATAAGCGGAAGAAAATGGATGGATGGATGGATGGATTGATATATGAATAGTGCATGAATGAGCAGACGGTTCGTGACTCATTTAGGAACTTTATGTTCAGCTATTCATCACAGGTGGAAATAAATAAATAAATAAATAAATAAAATAAACCCGTATTTAATCTGGAGCTTCAGCAGCACAACCAGACAAGCAGCCAAACCAGCAGACATCCGGATACCCACCCTGGCATTCATTAACTTTAACAGGCGGCGTAAAGCAGCATAAACTAGACTCCCAGTGACCACACATTCACTCAGCTAACCCTGTTAATAAGCCCTGCTTGTTAACAGGCTGAATTTATCATGCAGTGGGGTGGAGGGCTGAGTAATGAAGTGGGCTTGTTGTAGAAAGCCTTGCTCATTTTTCCTCCAATAAATTGCTGCCCGTGAAACATAGATGCAATAAATCAAAAGCCAGGAGGCAACACGCTCACACACACAGACACACACCACCACCACCAATCGCAGAGTTACTACTGTATACGGATTCATACGCAGCGTCCGGACCAAAGCAGACTTTAGATGTTTGTCTGCTGCACAAGAGGCATCATGTTCAGGAATAAACATCAACTACGTCTGTTTCAAGTCCCACCTCTGCTCAGTTACTGGAATGCTCTGAAAGCTTTCTGTAACACGACACACACGTGGAAGCACAGCAGAGTGTAACAGAAAACACTGAGGAAACTCCTTGTTGCCTGGTGGAGTAGAGCTTTGTGCTCCTAGTGTCTGAAGGTGAGAAGATAATTCAATGGACTGAAACTGCTTAGTGTACAACTTAAAGTACAGAGGTAAAAAAGTACAAATACCTAAAAACTCTAGATTTTATAACAAGTGCCTGCCCACCACTACCAAACAGGATCAGTGAAATTGATTCTATTTCATAAAGCAAGGTGGATTTAGTTTTATTAAAAACATTATAGCACCTACATATATACATACATATATACATATACATATATACATACATATATACATATACATATATATATACATATATACATACATATATATATATACATATATACATATACATACATATATACATATATACATATACATACATATATACATATACATACATATACATATATATATACATACATATACATATATATATACACATACATACACATACATACACATACATACACATACATACATACATACATACATACATACATACATACATATATACACGTGTGTGTGTGTGTATTCAGTGTTAGTGCAGATCTTATCTGCCCAGCCTATTCAGCTGTTTGATTTTGGATAGAGGGATAATTATACCTTAAAAATGTATGAAACATTAAACATCAACATTAAAGACATAAAAAAATAAAAAATAAAACCTGAAGTGAAACTACAAAAACTTTACTAAATGTTTGAAAATAAGTTTATCAGTTATCAGGAGACAAAATGGACAAACTATATTAACTGTTAGGTTAATTAGCGTGATGGATTTATGATTAGCATTGTTGCCTCACCGCAAGACGGTCCTGGTTTCAAACCTGGTTTGGACCTGAGGTTTTACCACGTGGAGTTTGCATGTTCTCCTCATGTTCTGCTTTCCTTCCACGGTCCAAACACATGCATGTTAGGTAGCCGTCAGGACATGGCCTCTCTTGCAAAACAGATCTATGATCTCGATGGGATTTGCCTACCTAAACAGAGTTTCATAATAATTTAAAATGTATTAAGCATTACAGTTTGCTTTATATCCAAATGTAAGGAAAGGGGAAGGATTTAACAATTCATCTTCAGATTTTATTCCAGATATAACATTTTATCTGGCTATTTAAATGAAAAGTACTGTATTACCATGTTTCGTATGCTCCTCTACTTTGTATTTCTGAAGCTTATTTAATTTGATGCACGGTGAAGAAATAATGATAAAAACTACGAAGGATCACTTGAGTTTTATTTCAGTCTATGCATTTGAAATGGTTTTGTAGTCACAGGCAAAATAAATAAATAAATAAACAACTAACAAAATACACAAATAAACAACAAGCAGCCCATTAATGAGACCAGTCTTTCATTTGACACGTGCTGTAAAAGAAATCCCAGTCTGATGATAATCTATAGCCGTTTTTGCATTGCACGGCCCTCCCCAGTCCGGCTCGTCCCTGGTTGGCCCAGAGCCAGCCCTGGCCCGCCCCCGTTCATTACGCACTGTCCGGAGAGCAAGCCTTGAAGTGGGTGGGGTGTTCTCTTGAAGTGGGTGGGGTGTTCACTTGACGTGGGTGGAGTGTTCTTGTGTGCGCGCTTACAGTGTTTTAAGAGAGGACACGCCGCTAAAAAATATTTGTTAGCTGAATATATATATTAGTGTTTCTGAGTTAAATTTTTGTTAATAACTGATTACAAATCAGCTTATGTATCAGCTTATGTTAGAACGTAAATAACACGAAGCGCGCACCCATTTCCGCCTTTCAGCGCGACCTGAATGTCATTAAAATATAACTAATATTGTCTAACTCATGCGCGCAGCCAGGGTTTTAAAATATAACTAATAATCTCTAACTCCTTTGCGTAGCTAGAATGTTAAGAAGGGTGATTGCTTTATAGGCAAAGTGGACTCTTAAAAAACCAATCTGCCGCCGTGGCTCAGAGAGATTGCACACTGCTATTAGACTCTACATTTTATCTTGACCCAGGGGAAGCGGGTTCGCTTCCCACCTGGTACAAAATTATTTTACTTTTTTTAAATAGCTCTTAAAAAGCTTTTAAATAAAAAGGAGTTTGTTTGTTTAACAAACTCCTTTTTATTTACTCCAAAAAAAAAAAGTAAAATACAGGTAGTCCCCGAATTACGAGCGCTCTGATCTGCGAGGTTCCAGACTTACGAGCTGCGAATTTTTGGAAAAAACGAAAAAAATACTGAGTTTTCATGTGTTTTTTCACTACAGTTAGCAAGTTAAGCATATAAACACACGTTTCCGATCATTTTTATGCACTCAAAAGTAGTTTTTAGATGAAAATAGAGTGTTTTTAGGTGCGCTGGCGAAATTTACGAGCGGACTTCCGGGTTTACGAGAGAAATGGCGGCCGTTCCAAATTACGAGATTTCCGGTTTACGAGCGCCTCCTTGTGACGGATCTCGCTCGTAAATTGGGGAATACCTGTAACTTTGTACCAGGTGGGAAGCAAACCCGCTTCCCCGGGTCAAGATAAAATGTAGAGTCTAATAGCAATGCGCGATCTCTCTGAGCCACGGCGGCGGATTGGTTTATTAAGAGTCCACTTTACCAATATAGGAATCACCCCTCTTAACATTCTAGCTGCACGTAGAACTTAGAGATTATTTAGTTATATTTTAAAACCCTGGCTGCGCGCAAGAGTTAGACAATATTAGTTATATTTTAATGACATTCAGGTCGCGCTGAAAGGCGGAAATGGGTGCGCGCTTCATGTTATTTACGTTCTAACATAAGCTGATACATAAGCTGATTTGTAATCAGTTATTAACAAATATTAAACTCAGAAACACTAATTCAGCTAACAATTTTTTTAGGGGTTTCTGTAGTTAAATTTTAATGAAATTCAGCCCTCGCGCTGAGGTTGTGAACGAGTCCAGCCCCTGCTGCAAACAACGAATCAAATGTGAGCAGCAAATGACGTCAAACTGGGCCGGGGGAGCCCGGCCCGATCAGAACCACGGTGGAGATGGTTCCAAAACGAGGGCGGACCCGGGGAAAAAAAGGAAAATGCGAACACACAGAACCCGGGTTAGAAGGCGGGGCGGGGCGGCCCGGGCCATTGAGGGCCGGTCAATGCGAAAACGGCTTATGATTACTGTATTTTTCGCCCTACAAATCATGTTTTTTTGTTGTTGTTGTTTTTTTTGTGCATAATTTGCATGCTCTGCGACGTATTTGTTGATTTTTTTCCCCGTATTTATAAACCAAATTTTTGCTGAGATATAACGGTTTTCATTCATTCTGACTGAAAACATTGAACACTACCTAAAAAGCTACAAGTAAGTCTGGTCCTCTGGACATTCAAAAAATAAAATAATAAATAAATAAAATTAATGTCCAGAGGACCAGACTTAGTTTTTTTTAGATTTTTCTACCTGGATTATTGAGCATGCATCAGGGTATTGAACACTACCATTTTCAGCCACTAGATGGCACTCGAGCAGTATGGCATGCTGTTGTGTTACGTAATAGGTAAAAGTGGCTAATAATGACACAATTGGCTTGCCATACAGCCACCATCGTCCAGCTCGCTGCCTGGAGCAATCGTCAAGTCAGCTTCATTTGGCTGCACCGCCGTGGCAAAATGCAGCTAATTTGACCGTTAAAGTAATTTATTAAGTAAAAGTTCAACTGAGACACACTTTACTATAATGTCAAGCAAACAAACAATTGTTTTAAGTGTTAATCTTGTTAAATTATTTTTAAAGTCCTCCCGTGCACGCTCCCGCGGCCGCCATTTGGCAGCCAATTGATTTTTGGCACAACACCGGCCCACATTTCCGGGTTGTCAGCGGTGACGCATAACAAATGCGACACGTCAGCGGTGATGCATAATAGATGTGACGTATACGGCGAAGCAACATGTTTATGGATTTTTCCACTTATTAGACATATGTGGACCGGTGCGGGTTATAGGGCGGTGCAACGTGTACGGTGGGAAATAATAGTAACAGCAATGATTTAAACAGATTACTTAAATATGTTAACGATATTCCACAGCCTCACTCAGCTTTCTTGTCTGAGATCATTTCTGCACAATAGCAACAAATAATTTATTGTCCTGCAGATTTGAATCGACAGCAGGTCAACAACTTTGATCGAACAGGTTTTCCACCACAGGACCATCTGACACAGGGGTAACCTAATTACACAGCATGTTAATCCAGACTTACCTGATTGAAAATGACCATTCAGCACAAGAACAGGTGCATTACAGGAAACCCTCGAGGTACGACACCTGCGACCTACGGCAACTCAGACTTACGATTTTATCATATTTAATAAAAATATGATTAAAAAAAAAAAAAAAATTTTTTTTTTTTTTTTTTTTTGTGTTTAAAAGTTATTAATTTCATGTGTATAGCACTTTGTTGCAGCTGTGGTTGTTTTAAATGGCTTTATAAATAAAGTATAATTATTAATTTTACGTTTTGATAAGAAATTAATCGTATTTACGCAACTTCCGGTTTCCGCTCGCCACTTCCGGTTGCCATTTTACAACTGTACTGCGGTCAATGGAGCTCCGGAGGCTACTGTCAGCTGGCTCCGTGTGCCCGATCAGGGTTGCCTCATACGGATAAATGAGCTGGAAACACTCGGTCAACTCTGTGGACGTCTCAGGTCCGGAGGAGCAGCCGCGGATCGCCCCGCGATCGGCGGCCACAACGCCGCCCGACATGCTAACGACAGCAGCTAACAAAGCAGCTAACACAGGCGAAGACACCGAGCCGACATGCCGCGGAGGATCCATCTGCGGCCGGGAGCTCGCCGCAAATGTCCGCCTGGCAGTCGGGGCCACCGGCTCAAAGTAAGACATTATATTTTTTATTTGTTGTGCAGTTCTGTGCGTGTTTATGGCCTTAGTATGTCTGCTTGTTCAGTCTCATGCCATTAAATATGTGTGCGGCGCTCCGTTAGCGGTATAACCGCGACCTATGTCAGAAACGCGGACCTACGATAGGCATGTGTTTTTGGTCCGCGAGGTACGACAAAATCGACCTAAGTCACACACGTAGGTCCCTATCCCTGACGTAACTAGAGGGCTACCTGTATAAGTAAATATGGTGCATCAGCATCAACTTTACATGACAACATGAAAATAATGACATTTCGCTGCACACACACACAGCAAATCTGAAAGTAAGAATATAATAAATCACCAGCCAGCTGCCTGTTGGATGATTTATTCTGTTTTAAAGTGAAGGTGACCAGTTAACACACTTATTTTATTTTTATTTCATTATTTACCATTATCTAAAGAGTTGCAGTTTGTGTATTTATATAAAAACAGTTTGTGCTCGTTCATGTAGATGAGGTCACTCATGCAGACTGAGTTCAGTGAAGACAAACTTAATAAAGTTCACTTTTTCTAACAAACATGCAAGTCTGCTGATATTTATCTCAAAGGTGTTCATCCATCCATCCATCCAGCCATCATATTCTGCTTGTCCCAACGTTGGGTCGTGAGGGCAGCAGCTTGAGCAGGGAGGTCCAGACATCTCTTTCCACAGCCACCTCTTCCAGCTCGTCTGGGAGGACCCCAAGGCGTTCCCAGGCCAACCAGTCTCTTGGTAGGCCTGGGTCTTCCCTGGGGTCTCCTCACAGTCAGACATGCCCGATGCACCTTCCTAGGGAGGCACCCAGGGAGAATCCTTACCAAATGCCTGAACCACCTCCACTGGCTCCTCTGTATGTGGAGGAACAGAGGTTCTACGATGAGTGTCTCCCGCAAACTTCTCACCCTGTCTCTAAGGGAAAGTCCCGCTAGGAAACTTGTATTCAACCGCCTGTATCCACGATCTCATTCTTTTGGTCACTACCCAGAGTTCATGACCATAGGTGAGGGTAGGAACGTAGACTGACCAGTAAGCAGAGAGCTTTGTCTTACAGCATGGCTCTCTCTGTTCACCACAACGAACCGGCACAGAGTCCGCAATACTGCAGAAGCTGCACCAATCCATCTGTCAATCTCACGCCCCATTCTTCCCTAACTCGTGAGCAAAACCCAGAAATACTTGAACTCCTCCACTTGAGGAAGAACCTCACCCTTGACCTGAAGAGAGCAATCAAAGACACCTAAAAATGAACTTTTTATTTATTTATTAACCTTTATTTAAGCAGTAAAATCCTACTGAGATCACAGATCTCTTTAGTAAGGGAGGTCCGGGCCTGACGGCAGCCTAATATGCATGTTTTGAACTGCGGGAGGAAACTGGAGTACTCGGAGAAAACACTCATGCAAACACAAACATGCAAACTCCACACAGAAAGAACCAAGGATCAAACCAACCTTCTTGCTGTGAGGCAACAGTGCTAACCCCTAATGCTGGTGAAGATTCTCAGTCATCCAGGACATGATAAAATCCAAAAAGGTGTTCAATACAGAAACAACTGGACTTTATTTGTAACAGAAGACGTTTCGCTGCTCATCCGAGTAGCTTTCTCAATTCAAAGAGCAGCGAGTGGAAGCAAGGCTTTTAAAAGCTGACAGAAGACACACACATATACCTACTTCATGTAAATTGACAAATCACACCTCACACCTTAACAGTAGGGGTTTCTCAAAGTATTTGTTAGTCTAATTCGCAAACGAGGCTCCTCTGTTTCCCTCAGGTGTGAAACGTCTGGGAATCAGCCCCAAAGCTGCATTACCGTATTTTCCGGAATATAGGTTGCAGCTTTTTATCATTTTTGCATGCCCTGCGACCTATATTCAGGTGCGACCTATTTGTGGCTTTTCATAAAATAAGCTGATTTGTAATCATTTATTAACAAAAATTACACTGAGACAAAAAACTCTTGCAATAATGTCAGCTAACAAACATATATTTTTAGGTGTTTATCCTGCTAAAATTATTCATTTATTAAAACATTTCTAGAGCCACAATCATCCATCACCAAGATGTTAAGTGTTCTGGACTACCACAGCTGAATGTTTATTTACTGTGTTATTAATGAACAGCATTGTTTGTTTAATATTCAGTTTTATTTCCTCTTCATCTGTTCCGCCCTCCTTGTTTAATGTCATTTATTTATTTACTTGGCCCCGCTCTTGGATAATAAAAGTAAAAATAAAAAACATTACCGGTAGTTGTAATTTTCAACTAAAATTAACTTGGTGCCGAGTTCGTTCAGGACCAGAAACCGTGGAGAATTTCCAAAGACCCAGAATCGCAAAATCTGTGGCATCTGGTGCAGATGACTGTGTGTGATCCCTCCTGTTTTTATGTTTTTTTGTTTTAAGGTCATAAATCACTGGAATTGAATGTTTTCTCCCAATATTTTCCACGGCAATTAAACAAGAGTTCAGTTCTCATCAGTCAGCCTGTGTGAAGCCTGTATGCTGCCTAGCTTTGTTCGTAGTGTTTTTATCGTCTTATTTTATTAAGCTATAGCAATAAAACAGTTATTATTGGGCAATCTCATTTTCCAATTTAGGAAAGTAAGGTTTAAAATCTATATTAGGGCCATAAAGTGCATAAAAACTATATTGAGAGGGAATAACATTGTGATAAACGTGGTAATATCATATACTACTAGAAATTGGAGAAACTTTAAATATATCACTAGAGAAATACCACCCAACAGTATCACATGGCTGTAAAACAGTAAAAAATAAAGGCTGTGTGTTTAACCTGCTACTTTGACCAGAGGCTTTGCGTTGATGCTCAGTTTTGTAAAGTAAAGAGAAGATGGAGTTGATTTCAGTCTGTGCTTTCCTTCAGCAGGTCAATCATTTGCATTTGGAGCCAGTTTCTGATCCCAAACCGCCACTGGA
>JBBPBX010006053.1:21016-49916 GCA_038048925.1 Garcialebias charrua
ATATATGTATGGACCCACCCTCTTTACAATCTACATAGGTAGTGTAGGTCAGAGCATCCTTGATGCATCCTTACATTTCCATGCTGATGACACAGTTTATTGTCGAATCTAAAACAGTTGCTAAGGCTTTCCAGCTTTTGCAATCCGCTTTTGACATCATCCAGTCAGATTTGTTCCATCTCAAACTTGACCTAAATGCTGGTAAAACCTAAGGGATGCTTTTTTCAAACAGGAAGTCAGTCCCAGCATTTCTTCCTCTGATTTTATCCTCAAATGGTGTCCCTATTGAGTTTGTTGATTCCTATAAATATTTGGGTATCCTAGACAATTCGCATCTCTCTTTTAAGCTCCATATGGAAAACCTAGTAAAAAAGCTGAAAGTTAAACTGGGTTTCTTTTTCAGAAACAGATCCTGTCTAACTCTGAATGCTATGAAACACCTTGTAACTGTGACTTTTCTTCCCTCCATTGATTACAGTGACATTGTTGAAGATCACCAGTCTGAGTCTTTTCTTGAACAAACTCATGGTTGGACATAGCTTCAGTTCTTGACTGAGTTTAGACCAGACTCTTACACCACTGACAGAAGTGCACAGTCTTTTCATGGTTGTTCGAATTTGAAAAAGTGGTGGACACAGTGCGAGTTGTGGACAGGCAAAAGGCTTCTCCTGCTTGTGTGGCTTATTTCTGTGTGGTCCACAGTGATATTTATTATTTCGGCTGCTACAGTATTTGCTAAATGTGCTTAGTGTAGCTGCCAATGTGCAGCTTTTTAGAGGTTCGTTTCATTTGCTACTTTCAAAACACACAATAGCAGCCATTATTCAGGACAGCACAGACAAATGAAGTTCCAGTGTTTCCATATTTTGCTCCCCATAGCAAACATGATAAAGAGCCCAGTCACTTTGCAGGCAGGGCCAGTCTGGCTAGCAGACAGAACCTCCTGCACAAAGAAGTGTTGTGGAGTCAACGAGGAACGGATTCTGAACTACTGCAGCATTTGTAAAAACAAATGTAAATGTGAGAAAAAAACAATTCAGTTGCTCTGCAATATGCCTCAGGGACTATAAAAGCTACAAAAGAAATTAATAGTGTGATGCAAATTTATGTCCACTGTCAATTCAGTTCAATTCAGTTTATTTACATAGCACCAAGTCACAACAGAATTGGAATATAGGGAAATAAAGGGATAACAAATCTGGATAACAAAGTGGACTTGTTACAACCAAGGATGAGTATTTCTCCAGATATGAACTGTGCTGTTCTTTGCCTTACGGAAACATGGCTTAACAACAACATGCCGTACGCAGCCTTCCAGATTAACAGTCTTCAGTTATTCTGAGAAGATTGCGACCATCGGTCAGGATAATTACAGGAGAGCTAGACTTGGGAGCTGGGAAGGCTCCGTCCTGAGGAGCTATCACTGTGTGGTGGGGAGCGTCTCCACCTGCATCACCTTGTGGCACGGCAGAGGGAGGCTGTGACTGGGGAGCTGCGCTTAATTCAGCCTCATCTTACATTTTTTTTAAACTTTTTTTTAATTTACGCACAGATGTTAGTGTGTGTGTGTATGTGCACGCATTTGTATATATTTATACTCTTTTGTATTAATTTATTTGTTGATGTTGGGCTTTTTTTATCTGGTACCTGAGTCTGAATTTTGTACTGTTCACATGCAAATGTGAACTGGTATGACAATAAAAATCCTTGAATCCTTGAAGTCATCTCAGGGCACTGAACAGAAACATTCATGTACATAAAAGACAATTAGTAGAAATGATCCATCTGAGGAAGCCATCAGATTGCACTGAATCCTCACTTCAGTCTCTCATCTTGAGCAAACACAAAGGCAACAGTGGAAAGGAAAAATTTGTTTTTAACCGGAAGAAACCTCCAGCAGAACCAGGCTCAGGACAAGCGGCCATCTGCTTCGACTTCGTCAAAATGTGAAAAGGGAAAAATGGAAATACCGTCCATCCTTGTTGTATTATTATACCTTGAAAAATAGGTGAGGTACCAACCTCCATTTCGAAGTTTAGTTGCATCTAGGTATCCACAGTATTCCTGAGGGTGTCACTGTAGAAGCGAATGTGCATTGTACTTCCTGTCCGACACCGGAAGTGCCTGTATTCCATAGGCGGAGTATGAATCGCGGGTGTTTTTGAAAGTTATTTTCATTCATTTTATCGGAGCAAACACAGCTTTTGTTTAAACGGAACGTTTACTGAAATGTCCTACCGGGGTTCAGGTACCTGCTGTGCTGTTCGCGGCTGCACCAACAACCGGACCAAGCTAAATCTTTGGCTAAAACAACAGTGTTTTCAACACGGACCCAAAACAAAGAAAGAGTGTCCCTGCATCCTACTCTATGGCTGTGTCTGCGCGATCAGGTAACATCTGTAATTTCTTTTTATTCAGGGAGGGTTTATTAATGAGAGTTTTGGATGATTTACTGTCTTAAAATGATATATGTCAGGCGCGACCGGTATTTTTAGCCGAGATAGCTGCTAACAAACCTTAGCCGAGAGGCCGGAGCAAACGCGTTCGCTATTTATGTATTTTTAAATTATGTCTGCGCGATCAGGTAACATCTGTAATTTCTTTTTATTTGTCCCTCCTCTTTTAACAAAACGAGTGGTGTTCCCACATTTTTAATGAACTAAAACAACAAAGTTTGGACTGTCTTCAACTGTATTACTCGCATGTAAACAAACGGTGTTTCCGGTCAACCGGAAGTCGTGTGCACATTTCGCGCAAAGCGTCATGGGGCGTAGGAATATTGTGGATAAGAAAGTTTCTTTTAGAAAATTGGGTTGCCAGATCAAAATCTAAGATGGCCACCACCACATATACAGTATACTTTGGCAGCACGGTGGCGCAACTGGTAGAGCTGCTGCCTCTCAGCGAGCAGGTCCCCGGTTCACATCCCGATCCGGGGGCCTTTCTGGGTGGAGTTTGCATGTTCTCTCCGTGCATGCGTGGGTTTTCTCCGGGTACTCCAGTTTCCTCCCACAGTCCAAAAACATGCATGTTAGGCTGATTGGTAACTCTAAATGGACCCTGGGTGTGAGTGAGACAGGTCCCTCTTGTGAATGAGTCCCCGTGGCTCAACGAGGCTAGCCTGTATGAATAAAGGTTGAATGAATGAATACTGGAAACTGACAAACCTAATCATTTGAGGAAAAGTGTCAGGGAATTTTGGTCAAGGTTTATGGACATTTTTAAATACTATAGCTGAAAACGTTAACTGCCCATGAACCATGCATTCGAGTTGACATAATTATTTTCCATCTCCGAGAGAGTTGAGTGAGAGCTGATTTGATCCTGTATGTGCAGGCCAAGGTCACCAGTCTGCCTGTGAGCCAGGAGCTGATGAACTCATAAAAACAATTCTCACACACTGCCCGTGGCAGATTCTCATGACTGGTCTCCATGCATGTAACTTCTGTACGTCTGTGTAACCTGTTGTGAAAGTCAACCATTGCAAGTAAAACCAATTTAAAATTGTCTCATGTTCTCGATTGTGGCTTCTTGAAGTAAAATGCATAGATATTTTTGTCCAACAATAAGCCTTCTAGTTTTTGTATGGCTTAAAAAGCGTACAGTAGTTTCTTCTGATGATTGAGGTGGTTGGCAGGGTGGCCGAAGACTATGGCCAAGCCACCATCAGCCACCCCCTGGCTCAGTCATTGTGCCTGCTGATGAATAAAGCTGCTCCCTCAACCTCCACTCGCTAGGATCTGTCATTCTGTGCTGCCTCAGACAAGCAAAGAAAAAACACTTTCCTCATACACTTTGTAATTCCTACCCACCATAATATCTTGTATCAAACATTAAAGCTGCACTATGTAACTTTGTAGTGCAATCTAACTTTTCTAACAATATATTTTTAACATATTTCTTCACTCTGTCACTATCTACTGACAGACTGGTGTTAGACAAAGTAATCTCTGAAAAAAACTATAGTCCCCTTGCTTCTCTATCAGCATTTATAAAAACACTAAAAACACAGAGTGACCCGCTGTTAACCAGCCAATAAAAACAGAGCTTGAATTTGAATTTCAGCAGAGCAAGGGGGGCAGAGCCATATATGGCTCTGAGGGGGAGGGATCAGAATGCTTTGCCTGTTGAAAATATTTCTAAGTTCTGTGCTCTACAGAAAGTTACACATAGCATCTTTAAGCTTTTGCATTCTTTGTTCAATTCCATCCGGAAAAAAGACTAAATAAAATTCACTCAAATCCCTCATCAACTGGGGATAACAGTGTACCGCTTGTTTTCCAAACTGCATTCGTTAACTGCTCAGTGCTGTCCTCATTTCAGAAACATTTTGTATGGGTGACATGTAAAATAAACTGATGTAATCACTCTTGACCTCTCATGAACTTTCACCCGGCCTCGGGTGAGGCCTCTGTAGCCGTTGATTTATACATCTACAGACGCCTTTATAGATACTGTAGATCCATGCAGTTTTTCAGATAAACGGCCACAAGGAACTCCCAACCACACTTAATACACTGACCTCACACATTTTGCATAATTTTCTGGGTACTGGAAGTAGATCATGTGGATTGTGAGCATTAACCTTCCTGTGAACTACAGGTTTGATCAGAAACTTCAAACAAAACCCAGACAAAATTACTAGTGTATACTGTGAACATTTTCAGGGTTCAGTGAACTAGCAAGTTTAGTTGGAAGGTGGATCTACTCAAGGGCGTAGATTTCATCTCATTATTGGGGGGGACCATAAACAGGCAAATTTTTTAAGAGCAATTTTGGGGGGGTCGGCAAAGTTACAGTGAAATGTAATGCAAAATGTACAGAGGGAAGTTTATCCAAACTGCATGCATATACTATGCAGAATAATCAGCAATAATATTGATTTAAATGGCATGTATTTAGTAGTCTTAATACTGTACTACTATTAATCAGTACAATAGTGACACTCATTACTCTTGTAAAAAAAAAAAATATGTTCAATCTTAAATGACAAGTGGCAAAATGAGAATTTTGCAAAATAGGTCCCCTCTAAATATTGTTTAAATTTCTGTTTGGCTTGTATTCATAGATTGCTGTGGTCAGTGTCACTGATAATCTGGTACAACACCTTCCCAAAATCTTAAAGCTTAAAAAGAAAACAGTTTTCAAGGAGAAGAAATACTTTAATGCAGGGGTCACCAAACTTTTTGAGACTGAGAGCTACTTCAGTGGGACCAAGAGGCACAAAGGTCCACTTGTTCGTTCCAAACAAATTTGCATGGTTCAACTTTAATTATAGTATTAATAATACATTTACATACATGTGAATATATGACTGCCTGATCACATCTGATCTGGTCTGTATTATTAAAGACTCCACACAATGATTTAGCTTGGTAAATATGATCAATTATTATTGATAATTACCAGTAGTGATTAGAACTCTCAATCAAGAACTTGAGTCCTCAGTTTGAATCCCGTTTTGGTTCTTCTGTACAAATGTAAATTGTTCTTAGCTTTGACTGGGAGTGTGGATGGTTGTTTGTCTCTTTGTCTGTCTCTGTGATGGACTGGTGACCTGTCCTGGGTGCCCCTGCCTTCACACAAAAGCAGCTGAGATAGGTTCCAGTCTTAAACAAGGGGGCATAATGGATTACTTATTAACTGATATTTAAACATAAAACACTATTTATTTTATGTTAAACTCAATCTGTAACATTTGAAATTCATTGTATTTTATAAATATTTTATTAACTGTTTTGTAGAAATGAACACGTTTGTAAATATGCCTTTTACTGTAGCATTTTTTAAGAACCTATTAAGAATAAAATCTTCCAGTTGCAGATACAAAATATCAATAATGTAATTGTAATATAATAAACAGTGACTTTTTTTATTAATCATGTGACATAAGTATTGATCCTCAACATTTTTTATAATAATAATTTATTTATAAAGCCCTTTAAAACAACCACAGCTGCAACAAAGTGCTACACATATAAAATCATTTTAACTAATCATCACATCTTCTCTACTCTTTTTAAATTAATTATCTTTCACATATTTTATCATTACTTCTTTCAAGAGCTCCACACCTGAAAATATGATGAATGTGAATCCATCCTGCTCAAAGCTGCTCTGAGTTTCTTCTGTCTGTTGTAGAGCCAGTTAGCATTGAAGCTAGCGTGTTAGCTGATGAAGTGTCGCTCCTCGTTGCGTTTTTCTGTTGCTACAGCCACTAATGAGACACAGACACACTTGTCTTTCAACACTGTAAAAGACCTTTTCCTCCCAGTCACTGTCACCAATGTTTTAAGTAGCTACTTACTGGAAGTTAATAGTTTGTGCTGCAGCTCCCGTGCTGCAGCTCCCGTGCGGAGCCGCCTGTGACTCCGGTGCCGCTGTTGTTCCTTGTAAACATTGGACTAAACCATTTGCCAACAGAGAAGGGGGGGGGGCAAAATTTCCTTTTTTTTTCTTAGAATAATGGCGGATTTCTCTCTTTTTTTGCCTTTTTATATTTATATTGTTTAAAGACACGGTTTCCTTTATTGAATTATTGGGGGGGACAGATCTATATTTCCCCAAGATTGGGGGGGTCCGGACCCCCCCGACCCCCCCAGGATCTACGCCTATGGATCTACTACAAAATACAAGTGTTTGAGAGATTTCACATGAATGTTTCAGTTTACTGTTGGTTCTGTCATTTCTCCTTTTTTGAAACTATAGAAATGGATCAAAGTCACATTGTGACAACACAAATGTGGAAGAAAAAAAAAAAGTCTCATTTGTTGAGAACAAAAAGGTTTCATGCAAAATTTTAAATGAAGCTGACCAAGATTTCCTGTTCTGCCCGGCCTGATGTACGGCTGCTCAACCACCTTCCTTTCTGCTCCGCACACAGATGACTTTGTTCTACCGCTCACATTTTCCTGAATCCTGCTCCAAATGACTGCTCATAACCACTTCACTCTGCCTGCCCCAAACTGATTTATGGAGGCTGATTAGTGGATGACCTTATCCACCTGCTTTCACATCACTCAGATTCAGTGGGCAATCAAAACTCAGATAAGACAATTTACTCCTTAACATCTTATTTCCCACTGCTAAAGGGAAAAAGGATAATTTACTTGTCCTTTACTAAAAGTATCATGAACCACAGAAGGGAAAAAAAAAAATAAAAAAAACCCAAGAGATCATTAATGGCCGACCTCGTGTTAAACACCTGCGTAAAATATTGAGCCAAAGATTGTACCAATTAAAAACCAACAGATGGCACTCTGGTAACAGACCTCAGTCATTTATGATGAGAAAAGCAAACTTTTTTTTTCAGCTATGTTTATTAAAAAGCAGGAGAACATAGCTCATTTAGCAGTTACTGGTGAGGAAGCAACAATATTTATACAGAAGTTTAATTTATCTGAAGACCCCCCACACACACCCAAAGAACAAAACAAAAACTGCTCAACATATTCTGAAGTCATACTGCTCCCCCTTTCACCTCATGAAAAGGCTTTCCAGTTAAAGTACAATCATGGGGTCACCATCATGGGGACCGCCGTGCAGAGCACAGCCCCCTGTTTGGGTCACAGTTGTAGTCTGGCCTGGTTTGCAGAACTGCCTTTCCTGGAACAAACTCTTTGGAATTGACGGGTTTGGGCAAATGCTGGCCAAGCTGGGCAGGAAGCAAAAGCATCTTCCACCGACCACGCACAGGAGCCCGCATCTTCTCTTTACCTTCTTTGGAGGGGCGAGACGAACGGAAGGAGTCTTTTCTCCCAGGGACCTTCTTGGTTTGATGTTTGTCAGCAGAGCGACCCCGGCTTCTAGGCAAGGGAAGTCCACTCAACACGCCATGTCTATTTGGGGCCGACTCAACACCAAGGTCATGCGCACTGTAGACAGATGGAAGTGAACGTGTGGGACTTCTGGGATTCAGAGTATATGCACTTAACTGGCTGGGGGCAGCATGCTGGACCTCTTCAAAACTGGACTCCGCCGGTCTTCCAAGAAAGCTGCTGTACCCATGTGGGAATTGTGAGCCACGACTCTGCAGGAATCCTTCAGAGTCCCTGGGGTGAACTTGTTCATACATCACGTCATGAAAAGGGCGTGCTCTTGGTTGGTCACGTGTGCGCCAGTCCATGTGGGGTTCAGCATAGGCACCATAACTGAACGTTCCAGGACGTTGCATTTCATGGTGAGCCGGCGCCGAGAGATCAGGGGCTCCGTGGACTCCTGGATACGGCAAACCCAAGGCAGCAGCACGAGCTACAACACAAACACACCCATTTGCCACCATCATTAAAAATAATTTAAATAAAGAAAATAGGAAGGTTAGTGAATATACACCACACATACCTCTTGCTGTTTTAGCACAGTAAGCACCTCCAGCTGACACAGAGTGGAAGACTGCAGTACTAGAAAACACAAGGAAACCACTTTAAGCAATGATTTGTGCCTTGTTATTATATCTTTTTTAAACCAAATAAAACCTTGAAAATTAAAATACCTGAGAAAACACCAGAGGTACACACATTTCTGTGCCGTCACCGTGAGCTTCATGACAGCACAACCCACTGAGCTACTTTCCACTCCTGAGTTCTTCAGCAGCCACATGGACTGCCTAATATCTCACCCTGGCGTGATTTGCTAATTACAGACAGCTGGTTGTCATAGAGACCAAAAACCAACCACTGAATCCAGTCAGCCACAGGCAAACAGCTTCACTGCAGAAAATGAATTTACATGTTTGCCATGGCTGCAGAATTCTGTAATAGATTTTTTTTTATATGTGCTCTGGAACAAATGCCAAATACAGTAATGGACGAATAAATGGAAGTTTGTTCTTATCTCCTCGGAGATAAGCAAAACACAGGTTTATAGGTGGCACTATGAACCAACAAGCATCATGTTTGGATGGATTTTTTGTTCAGAGCTGTGATTTATTACCACTCTGCAGCAGAAGTTTGCCAATCTTTTGTCAGAACAATCCTTTGATGTTGGATCTGTTCTGCTGTATCTGTAATCTTGACGTCAGATCTTTATAGGAACAGGTAGCTGATTAAACTTTCTAATTCAGTGGACCTAAAAGATTATAATGACATACAGTCTCTGCATGATTACCATAACCACAATAAATCTAAAATGATCTCATTAAGTTTGACCTCTTTCATTTCAAGGATCACAGAACACAGAGAACACGTGGAAGCACATACATCAGTGCTACTTCAGTTTTGATTATTATTATTTTTACTAAAAATGTACAGTAGAAGACTACCTTTGGAAAAGCAGAATTTACTTTAAACAGAACAAAGTGGATTCTTCCAGCAACAAAATGTGTCAATAACGATGCTGAAAGCAGAAAAATTACTTCTGTCAGGAATGACAAGCCAAACAAGAGCTTAATTTAATTCTGTAATTGCATGTTCACCTTTACCCTCATCCCATACTTTAATTAATAGGCCTGGGGCCTCATGTATCAACCATGCGTGCGCACAAAAACATTGCGCACGTCACTTTCCACGCAAAGTGGCGTATGTATCAAATCTGATATGAACGGGAATACCTGCGCATCCACGTACAAATCCACGGATGCTCCCCTGCTTGCGTACGCACGTTTCTGTGGTTATATTTCCTTTGGCGACACTTACAGGTGCCGCTGTGAAACTGAAGCCCCACAATCTGTGGTTGACTTTAAGAGCGGCTTGAAGACCTTTCTTTTCAACCGAGCATACTTTACTCCTCATGATTCTACTTTTGATCTTAGTTGATACTGTTGTTGATTTTAATTGTTTTATTATTTGTCTTATTGACATTCAAATATGTTGCACCTTGTAGCACTTTGAGATTTCCATTAATGAAAAGTGCGTTATAAATTGAATTCATAATTATTATTATTATTATTATTATTATTATTAACTGTTCATGATGTGAAAATGATTAATATTCCCTCCAAACACACGATTAACAAGTATTACATCCACATGACGCAGTGAAATAAAGCACGCGCAAAGTTGTGCCAAAAATAAATTTAACAGGAACGGATTCATTCAGCCTTACTGGAGGTTATAATAAATAGTGTAACACGCAGAGCATTTATTTAGAAACAGCTATAATTTTCCGATCTAGGATATGGCTTATCAGCCGTTTTCAGAAATAATAATTTTTCAGTTTGGCACTGCTGCGCTCTGGGGAGCCGTGCATCACGCGTGCATACAGAAGCAGCGGTCAAACTGTTCCCGAGCTATGAGGGAGCTGCAGGTCGATCGGGACTGCAGTCCAGTCCACACAAAGCCGGATCATGTCCAATAGAATGGTCTCATCCATATGTTTCCAAAGGCTGAGTGGTCGCGCTTTGGAGCGCGCGCGCACCCTCACCGGTGTCGACACGGCAGCTGGAGGTGTTTCATTATCTGCGTTTATTGTAGATTCCCCCAAAATGACACGTGAAAGTACACCTTGTTATATAACTTGTAGGAGAGTAAAAGCTTCACAGACAGACTGCGCACAGGGCTGCGGAGGGAGCAGCGTCTGGAGACGCCAACATCACGTGATGTCATGAAATGTCTCCACCAAGACGCACAGACTCGTTTCTTCACATCATCTACATAAACAAAGATCTATGTTCTAGCAAACATCCAAGTAAGTTCCTCTGTGTTTACAGTAATTATGGTAATAAACTCGTGCGCAAAGTTAATATTTCCACACAGAATGAATGAATGAGCCGGTTCGCGCACCACAGCAGGGTGCGCATACCGACACACAATCACTCGTTCTTTGCATGATGAACACATTTTATTACTATTCTTACTTAGGATGTTTGTCCTCACTCATATTATATTAAATTCATTATATTCCCGAATCTAGAAATCATTTCTGATCGCGCAGGGATCAAACAAACATGTCCTTCACACATGCAGGAAGTAATTTGCATCTGTTTAACATATGTAAATGAAGGCGTGTCAGGGGAGGTGTCTCACGTGCGCTCAGTTCCACGTCAATTGTGTTGTACATAAGGAATGTGCGTGGATTCAGGTGTACGCACAGTTTGATAATTCTGGATTTTTTTGTGCGTGGACACTTTTCTGGATTTGTCCGTACGTGACTTTTCAGTAAGAAATCTACGCAAGTCTTTGTACATGAGGCCCCTGGGCTTTACTTGACATGTGCCATTGCACTGGTAAAATTGCAGGTGACGTTACACCAAACAAGAATACCTGCTCAAAACCTTGTTTTGTTTTCCCACTATATTATCACCAAGAGGAGTGTGATGCCAAAAAGTGCAAATGACAAAACATACAATTAAAATTTAAAGTAACCCAACAGACGTGATGTTTTTCTGAACTGAAAAGACAATCAAAGAGGTAATGTTTTACTTTTATGTGTTTCTCAAGTGTTAGTTAAATATCTTATGAACCACTAGACACATTAAAAACCTATTAAAAACCTCATATTGTATTGGCTGCTACTGTGGGGCAACCTAAGCAAACACAAAGATGGCTATGGCTCAATCAATGTAACAGATATTGAGCTAGCATTTGCTAGGGTAGTAGCTGAGAGTTATCCCCAGCCTAGACTTTGAGAGCTAACAAATAGCTCCAGGTCTGATCTAAAAAAAAATCCTCCATCATCTACTGGAGTCATCTCAGTCTGTCTATTAGCCATGTATCTCATCAACCACTGAACATATATGAATGAAACTTTCAAAATAAAGTAAAACAATAATAGCTGAACAGCTACAACTGACTAGCTTTTGGAGTCAAACCAATTCATGATGGCTGCCAAAGCTAAGTCAACTTAGAAATGATCAAAAAGGTATATAGCTCAGTCAATTTTACGTGTTGGCCTAAACTTAGGTATGAGTAGTTAACTCAAATTTACATGTGCAAACCTTGAACTACACATTGCACAGCATTATAACTTAACCATTAACTGAGTCAACAAAGTCTCGTTTGTTGAATTTCTCATGAATCACTGGTTGGATTTCAATAAAACTCTCAGGCAATAATCAATGAGGCACATCTACTGCCGATTAACTATTGGAGGCAACCTAACTGAAGATGTTCACCACAGCTAATTGACCTTAGCCAACCGCAAAATTGACTGATATTGAGCTAAAATTTGGCACGGTAGTAGCTGAGAGTTGTCAATACATACTCCAATTGCTAACATATCTAGCAAAAATGCATAAGGTTGCACATATAATTCAATGTTTGACCAAAACAATCATGATTTTTGGTGCAATTTATTCATTGTTTGGATCTTTTCATATTTTTGCACGGGATATTATTGATATTGTGCTTTTATATTGTGTTTTACTGAACGTTTTACTTACATTTTATATAGTCTTTTTACAGTACGGTGTTCTTGAGTGTCATGAAAGTCCCCTTCAAATAAAATTAATTACCATTATTATAACATTTTATTTGGCATAAAAGGCACCACACAAAATGCAATCGTTGATGGAGTTCTAGGTATTAAATATGTAGATGGCCTTGACTTGTCCTAAACTTTTTTGACCTGTTGACCTTATTGAAATACCCAAGACTGTTAAATAAACTTTGACCATCTAGCACACATCAAGTCAGTGTTGGTGTCCAGCAAAGTTGCAGCACTGAAGTGAAACAGAGAAATTACTCTTGTGAATGTGGTTAAATCACTTGACCTGCAGCTTCTTGGAGCAGGTGATGGGTAAAAAGAGTCACAGGGTATGAGAGCTCCACCTTTTCACTTCAAGGTGAAGATGAGTCCTCTCCGTCACTGCCCATCAACACGTGAAGGGCTACTTTGTCCTACAGGAGTTTTGCTGGACTGCAAAATGAACTCCACCACTACATTATTCCAGAGATGCTTATTTCCACCATAAAAAGGTACAATTGAATGCATCGCAGTCAGATTCATGAAACCGCTCACATTTGTTTTGAGCAAATTTTCTAAACGAGTGTAAATATGTATCAGAATCAATTAGGCCTATTAATATACAGTCCGCAGAGGATTCACATCAAAGCACACAATCCAATTAAGAGTGTTTACTGTTTAGACTGAAATGCTCAGCGTTCCGCTCTTAAACCCAATCCGCATATCAGTAAACAGCGCTTGCCAGAGCATCTTCACCAGTGGTTGTGTGTGGGCGTATGTGCGTGTGTTAGCCTGCATGTTTGCATGTAAAGTTGAGACAGAGATAAAGAGGGAGAACACATGCAGACTGGAAATCAATAATATGGTTTTGGGATTTTATTTGCACGTTATAGTATTTATAAAAAAAAGTGCAACTCTGAATCTGAGGTTGGGACAAACAAAACCACTAAAACACTGAACGGTGTTTAAGAATGGGTTTACCTAACTTACTATTTTTATTCCATGGTACTCACTTTAGGAACAAAACACGTGTATTTCTTTCATACTTTGTATATTTTTCAAACTTTATACTTCTTTGAATGAGAATAAAGCAAGTTATTGAGACTTGAAGCTGCAATTGAACACAACACAAATATAATGTGTTTCTTGCAATCTGTCCCTTTCCTCAAGGTTTAAGGTCCATCAATTAAATTTTGTGATGATATCTACTACTGACAGTGTCGAGTTGTATGCATTTTACACTAATTAGGAAAAAAAGAAGAGTCAGACAGTAACTATTGCCTATGATAACAGGGAAAAAAATCCTATGGCAGTTGAGCTTTGCAATCATGTGGCATGAACTGGGGAAACATTTACCTGCCAGACGTTTGTTAGGGTTGAGGATTTTCCTTTCAACTGGCAACTTGTCCAGGGTGTATACCTCTTTTTTTTACAAAATGACCACTGGAGATAGGCACCAGCTCCTTGTGACTGAAAAAAAAAAAAAAAACAGATAAAGAAAATGGATGGATCTGCACTTGCAACCTTTACTACATTTGCTCATGTGTATTTATGCTGGTATTTATTTCCTCTTGGCTGTTTATGTTCTTATAGAAGTTTGTATAGAGATCTTTATAATGATCTCAGGAAACCCAGATTGGTACAAGACCCAGAACAAGACACAACTCCAAAATAAAGGTTTAACAGTGTTTATTATTTACAGTGATGTGCTATTTACAGGTGCTTCTCTGGAACCCCTGAGGAGAAAGGACAAGGAGGTGGGTCTTGGGTCAGGCATTGAAGCTTGATAGTAATTAGTTTGGTTTTCTCCTTACAGGTATGGACATTGAAGTGTGCACCCAGAAATCCAAGAAGGAATCCAGGGATGGGTAACCAGGCAGAGAAGGCAGGACTGGCCAGGAAGGCAAGTGGGTGGTGGGCAGGATGTGAAGAAACGAGGAACAGAAGCAAGGTGGACCAGGACTGGACAGGACCCAAGGAGGCAGGTTGGCTGAAGACAAAAACATCAAGGTAAGTAACTCACTAGCAATATAACTATCCAGAGATATAAATACCATGGGCAAATATAATGCTCCGGCGAAGAGTAGCACTCGACTACAGCCTTAAGTAGTGTAGTCTTCTCATCAGGTAGATGGGCGACAGCTGGTGGCAATTAGTGGACATCTTGGAGAGAGTGGCTTCAGATGGTAGTACTCTTACAATCTGTATGTTTTCCTGAAGCAAATGTGTTTTTCATGTACTGCACTTTCCTTATACGGTCTGTTAAAATGTCACTAAGTGTGATTGTGCGTGTCAGTGGTTGTCTCTTTTCTCTACATGTCCTTGTGATGGACTAGTGACCTGTCAAGAGTGTACCCTATACCTTTCATCCACTGACTGTAGGAAGTGGGCACCAGCTCCCAATGACCTAATATGGAAAAATGAACAAAGAAATGGGATGGATACTTTTAATATTTGACATACATCACACCATTGAAGAAGGTAGAAGCTAGAACCTTTAGTTTATTTTATAGTTATACTTTTTATACTTTTTTTATACTAGTATGCAAAAACTCAGGACAGTATTATGTTCATTAAATGTTTAGTGTTTTAGTTTTAGTTTTAGAGTTGGTGTAAATTTTCATACTCTTATACCACTATGCAAAAACTCAGGATAGTGTTACAGTTTTACTATTTTATGCTTATGTCTATTATTATATGTTTCAGTGTTTCAATGTTTAGATGTTTACTGTTGCACCGAGGGACTGAGAGAAACGCAATTTCGGTCCTGTGTATGTCCTGTACATATTGCAGTTCTGACAATAAAGTTGACTTTGACCATTGCTGTCCACAGAATTTAGACTAAACTGTATAGATTACTCATATTGATTAATGTGATTACTCAAAAATGTTTTTCTCTGTATAACAAGTTTATTGTCAGATTATTAAAAGCTAAAGATTATTATTCAGGCATACCAGATTATCAGTGTATCAGTGTTAGACAACCTGCCTGGAAAAAAAATACATCATCAACCTCAAATCACTTTGCAAACATCTTATAACAATGCATTCTGAAGATTTGTAATGTTATGAAGCCCTTTAAAAATCAATACCACCCCCCCGCCACACACACACACACACACACAAACACACACACAAAGCTCACAAAAATGGTCTCTGTCTGCTGTTCCGTGTTCCTCATGCACCCCCACAGAGGACATTTGATCCATGTGGTTGTGAGATAGGGCAGATGGTGACAGCTTTTCCTTTTGGACAAAAACATCAGCGATGAACACTGTAATTGGTCATAACCATGTCACCATTTTAACACAGAATACATCAAGCAAACCAGAGTGCAATCACATTTATTTAACATGCCATCTGCACACATCTTTAAAATGCAGTTCAGGTGCAGGTAAGTTTTATAGATGGATCTAATCGGTTCGGCAGAAGATGTAACGTCATGGAATTGAGTCAGCGTGGAGGAAGTTAGTTAAACTTGGACTGCCTTTGAATGCTTCATAAATGCAAAGCGAGAGGCAAGCATTAGCTGGCGGTGACAGACTGTGATTCAGCCATATCAGAGAGTCAGAGTCAGAGAGAATTTATTGTCATTTGCACCGCATGTAGTACATGTGTTGAAAACGAGATTATGTACACAGGGTCCCAGTTACATCCAACAACAAATGCAAGAGAAATACAATAATAACATCTAGGATTAACTAAGAGAGACATCACATCAGCTAGTAATACACTAAGCCCTAATGTAGTAGAAAAACATCATTATAAACAGCAGCACGAACATGAGCAGATGGTCACAGATGAACGCAGCAACAAGAAACAGATCAGTATCAGTATGATGTGACATTTTGCAGTGTTTATTCTTATTATTTATTTATTCATGAGTCTGACAGCCTCAGGGTAGAAGCTGTTCCTCAGTCTAGTGGTTCTACATTTGATGCTCCTCAACCTCCGTCCCGAGGGGAGTGGTGCAAAGAGTGAGTGTGCTGGGTGAGTGAGGTCTTTCATGATGCAGGTGGCTCTTTTTCTGCATCTGGAGGTGTAAATGTCTGTGATGGTGGGGAGACTGACTCCCACAGACTTCTGTGCAGCCTTCACCACTCTCTGCAGAGCTTTTCTCTCTGCAACTGTGCAGCCTCCATGCCACACGTTGATGCTGGAGCACAGGACGCTCTCCACTGCACACCTGTAGAACGAGGTGAGGACTGGGCTTCTCAGACCGGCTCGTCTCAGCCGTCTGAGGAAGTAGAGTCTCTGTGCCTGTGGGTGTAACGCCTGCTGGTGATGCCAATCCATTCCACGTCTGGATATGCCCCGAAATCACAGCAATACTGCAAATGTCTTCCATTGTGGCATCACCAAAATTTTAACGCAATGAAAAACAATAAAATGGTGAGGAGAATCCAGAGTGAAAGGAGGACCCAAATGAAGGACTAAGCAGATCCCAGAACTATAAAACCGGCTAAAGTAAACCTAAACCAAATCAACAGTTCTTGACTCGAAAAAGGAGATATTGCTAAGTTATACAGAAAGCTCTTATGCTGTAATGGTTTATCCAGGGATTAAAACCATACCTTGATTCCTCCATCTTCTCAAGCCCCTGAAAACCTGACAATCATTTATTTCACTTCCCTCCCAAAAACTAAAACAGCTGAAATTTTGCTCAAGGGAAGCAACACATGTACGGTCTCCTGATCGGCCTTGAGACAGGCAGACTGCATTTAATGTGAAAGGTTGTCTGTGTGGTAATTGGCCCCTGCCACAATAATGAGGTGGACAGCTGCTGTAGAGGGCTCCATATTGACTAAATTGTTTGTATCGAGTGTAAAACTCCTCCTGAATAGGGCACTCACATTTTAATACCTCCTGTCTTCTTCAGAAGTTGGCAGCCAGGTATCAGCTGGCGTCTTTCAAGCTGCACGGAAGCTGTTATTCCTAACAAGCGTCGCAGCTTCACTTATATGAAATTAGATGTTTTCAACAAAGTTCTGTAAGATATGGAATGTGATTTTGTACATCTTCTTAGAACGCTGAACATGGTTGCCATTGTCAAAGAATAGCTATTCAAATGTTCTGTTCTCCGTCACAGCTTTGTGCTGGTTTCTTGCATAGCTACTGTATGGCAGGGAATAGAGATGGAATGAACGTGGATGGAATGAATGTGGATGGAAATGTGCAGGTGGTGGGTGAGGGTATGTGTTGGGGTGGCGTCTCTCTTCTCCATATGTTGTGTCGTTTGGGGGTAGGCTGCTGTCTGTGCATGCTTGGCAGGTCTTGGCTTCGTTCTGCTGTTTGTGGTGTTTGTGCAGCCCTCTTTGTGTGTCAGCACCCACCTGCCCCTCCACTTCTAGATTTGGTACACAGATACCTTTTTTCTTAGTTTCTGGCTATGCAAAACAGAACAACAACAAAACTTTATACCAGAATAAAAAAGTTTTATAACAATAACACATTTGAAACAGAACAAGTTTAGGGAACATATAAGACTTCTTCAGTCTGAAGAGCTGCAAGCTACAGTTTTATGAATAGCACCTTCTCGAAGTGGATCAGTTTCAATACATTCGTATTCAGTACATTATGAAATGCCAATTAGTAAAAGTTATCTGCCTAAGGAAATCAGCAGATTGCTTAAAATCTTCTCTTCATCGCAGCCCCCCCCTTTCTGAAGAGAATGCAAAGTCGGTTAAAGTCAAAATCAGCTACTGTAGTTTTATTGCTGCATTTGTCATTCCTTCCCCGTATGGTGCAAGAGACAAATCTGTGACCATCTGGAGACCAACCCTGAAACTTTTTGCAGGAAGTTCAGCACCCCACAGGAAATCCTTCCACCCTGCAGCACACAATCCTTTGGATGTGCTGAATAACACAGATTTGAGATATTTAATTGGCTGGCAGTCATGTGGATGGAGGAAACAGAACTGCAAACACAGCTGAATTTTATTCCAAGAACCATCGTCACGGATTGACTTATTTGTGCTGAACCAAAAGTCAGTACATCATAGACTGATGTTAAACAAAAAAACATAACAAAAACAAACAAACAAAAGATTAATAATAATAATAATAATAATAATAATAATAATAATAATAACAATAATAATAATAACAGTGTCAAACTGGATAAAAGATGTACTACTTAACCTAAAACTAGAGAAAATCAGATATGTGAATAACTTTTATAAAACTTGGAAATAGTTTATGATCTTTTTCAATGAACCCTCAACAGAGGTTCAGGAATAATAGACCCTGGGAATATTGGCTGAGCAGTAGTATAATAAATCTTGACATGGATTTTTGTATGGTCTTAACTTTTTTTTTTACGTGACGCGGTACTTAGGGGAATGTTGGCTGTTTATTGGGTGTGTTATTTTTGTATTTTGTATATAAAGTGAAACTGTTAATAAATATATTAAACATAAAAAATAATAATAATGATAATGGGGTGATTGACAGGTCAAACAAAACAGAAAGTTTCAACTGTGCCACATGCTTGGGGTTGGATACATAATGGATGAATTACACATTTGACTTTTTGCTACCTCTGAGCATTCAGTGTAGCAGAGCTCATTTCTATCCCCACCTTGGCATAATATCCACTGTCTGAGGGACGAATAGCTTCCCTCCAGGTGAGGCAGCGAGTGCAAGGTCAACCACAGCGTGTGATGCACAGCCAGCTGGGGTAAGCCGCTCATGAGGGCGGATCTAAACAAAAGAATCTCTAATTCCCGGAAGCCTCCATTGCAAAAGCTCTGCATGCAGAACAGGATACATCTTGTGGATATTTTGTGGCAACAACCAACATAATTTTAAAGTGAAGATCTAGTTAATAATAGGGGTTGCCATTCAGAGTGCTCCAATGCAGCTCAAACATCTGCTAATGTCAGGCTTGGAAATAATACACCAGAAGGCAGCTGGTGAGCTTATGGTGTTTCTTAAAAACTACTATGAAAGGGAAATACAGAAACAGAAATACAAATTAAAAAACTGAAATGACTAAGACTTATTTTACACAAAGAAACACAACCTTATATACCTAACAGGATTAAGGCAGGTCCTCTGGATGGATTCTTTGTTGAAACAGTTAATATTTTATCCAAAAACCTTCTTCAGTCTGCCTTGTGCTGGACTTGCAACCTGTCCAGAGTGTCCCCTGCCTCGTGCAGAGTGACTGATGGATATGGGCACCAGTGACCCCCTCGACTCAAAAAGGAAGAAGTGGGTAAAAAAAAAAAGGATGGCTGGACTTCTTCAGTCTGAGGAGCTGCAAGTAAAAGCTTGTTCCGGGGGACTGGATCTTTGGGATGGACCAGTCTTTGTTGTAATGTATTTTTGGGTTTGAAAGCCACTTGGACATCGTGTTTAGAAAAAAACCACCTCAGTTTCTCTGAAACTCCTGCACCATACAGAATGACCACTGGTAGCGTTCTCCATTTCTGCTATCAATGCGAATAACAAGGTTTATACTGTAAGTTCCTCCAAGTCCTGAGAAACTTCATGTGTGGCAAATTGGTCTTTTGTGTTATACAGTAGTTTAGTGCATTTAGAAAAGGGCTTTTCAGTGCAACTTTGCCCCATCCGGATTCTTCCGAGATCACCCGGAAGCAGATGGAAAACTCTAACAGATCTTGACTCCTGTCGGAAAGTAAATGATCTGCTTCCTCCTGTAGCAGAGGGTGATAGAAAAATAACCTAAACTCCTTGATAAATGAGGAGAACAGCAGCGAAGCAATGGAGCATGAGCCAAGTTGAGCATGAGCCCATTGCAGAGCTTTGCCCTTGAGGGTGTTTACAATGTGAGACGGGCCACATCGGAGGCATACCTGATAGGAGTTTGGCTAAAAGCGAGCTCATACTGGTGAAGGAATCTACCAACCAGTTTAAAATCCCCTCCAAAGAGCTCGGACGATCAAACGTCTGGTTCATGTCTGACAGTGGGGGTCGGAGGTGGAGTTGGTTCAGGTAGGTGAGGGAGTGGACCTTATTGCCAAACTCTTGCTGTTGAGAAAGTATTTGTTTTAGAGTACGTTCATGATTATGGATCCAGGTGTTTTGTGATAAAATGACTTGATCACTCTGAAAAAAAATAAATAAATAAAAACAATAGAAATGTCCCATGGATAAAACTTCATTAAACTAATAAATGCCACACGTTTTTCATTTGTTATCAGAATATTTCTTGAATCAAACCGATCGAGGCTTGAAAACACAAAACCTTGGCTAAATTAAAACACACTTCAGACCAGCTTTTGTCACCACAAGTGTGTATTTCTAGAAACAAATGACCAAAAAGAGATAAGTAGACCTATTCATAAAAATTCACAGCGGACAGATGTAGAGCAGACCTTGATTGCAGAGTGAATGCCATGATGCTTTAAAGTGGAGCACAATCACAGCTGCCACTTTGCCACTCACTGTAGGACAAATCATTTCAAGTTAGCGCCAAATAAAAAAGAAAAAGAAATGTCGATTGCATTTCATCACTCACCTGTACAGCTCTTTATTCGGTGAGGTGAAATTGCACTGGGTTGTTTGAATGAAAAGAGCATGAGTTTACTAGAACTCAGCTGGAAACGAGGAAGACTTGAGAAAAACATAACTGATGATTTTTGTTTTATTGTCTCCAGTCAAACATAACTTTTCTAATTCTTCACTGGATGTTCAAAATGTTGGAGACAAAGGTTGCTTTGTTGTCTACACTCAGCAGCTATTTATGAGTTTATTAAATTATCGTCCTAAATAATACATGAACACCGAACACTATTTTTCAAAGGGAAAACAATTATCCAAAATTTCAGTTTACAAAATGAATGAATTTAGACTATTTTATTTTTACGTTACACTCCAGATCAGTGCAAAACATTTAAATTTGGTCACACAAAATTCTAAAAACAGCAGCCAATATGTAAAAATATTCCTGTTTGCTTTAGGCTGAACGACAAAGTCTGCCTGATCATAGCACACTACAACTCTTCTGAGGTTTTTAATTAATCCTCTGGAACAAGAAAAAAAAAATCTGCACAATCCTGGCTCACAAATTAGTTTTGGTGTCTAGATGCTGAAAAGGCTTAGTATCAAAGAGCAGAGCGCGAGAATACAACAAACCACACAGCTACGTACCTAATGCTGCATTGTTCAATGTTACTCTGCAAACCTGAAATTTTTAGTTTCATTTGGTTTTCTTTAAATGGACAAATTGTTAAATTCTGTAGTGATGTTCTGTCATGCAGTTCATAATAACTACCTTATCAGACATGACATCAAAAAGCTCAACTTATGGAGACAGAAGCAAAAATCTAGGCTAGGCTGATAGCTAGCCAAACGAGGCCTGGTTGTTTTTAGGCTTGTTTTATTTTTATTTTGGTTGCTCACTTCTCTAGGGGTCACCACAGTGAACTAAGTTGCACGAAGATTTGCCAATTACCATACTTTCCGCCTTAAAAGTCGCACCGCCCTATAAGTCTCATCAGTCCAATTATGTTCAATAAAGTGGAAAAATCCATAAACATGACGCACCGCCGTATACATTGCATCTATTATGCATCACCGTTGACGCGTCGCGTATGTTACGCGTCACCGCTGACAACCCGGAAATGTGAGCCGGTGATTTGCCAAAAATGGATTGGCTGCAAAATGGCCACAGGAGCGTGCACGGAAGGACTTTAACAAGATTAACACTTAAAAACAATTATTTATTTGCTGAAAAGTATAGCAAAGATGTGTCTGAGCTGAACTTTTCCTTAATAAATGCACGTAATTGTCAAATCAGCTGAATAAAAAAAATAGCTTAGTTATGTGCAAAACGTGCACCCGCAGCGGGTGGGAACGCAGCATTTCTTTAAAATTTAACAAGATAAACACCTAAAAATATATATTTGTTTTCTGACATTATAGCAAAAGTGTTTCTGAGCTGAACTTTTCCTTTAAAAATGAACGTAATTGTCAAATCAGCTGGATTTAAATTGTTTAGCTTTGACGGTCTTGCAAACGTGCGCACGCGCGCTGCGAAAACCTTAATGTCTTTAAAATTTAACAAGATAAACACCTTAAAACTATATTGTTTGCTGACATTACTGTATAGTAAAAGTATGTCTCAGCTGAATAATAAATGCACTTTGACGGTTAAAACATGGCAAAATGAAGCCAACGAAATAAAGCAGCTTTAAAATTACTGCACGCTCACCCGCCCATGATGATGACAGAAACGCCCATTTATTCATATATTTTTATTCAAACCCGTTGAATTCTTCATCCTCTGTGTCGCTGGTGAAGAGTTCTGCCAACTCCTGAGGTAACACGTAGTTCAGACCTCCAGAGAGCAGGAGGCCGTGCTGCGACAGAGTGAGTCCGAGCAGAGGAGGCTGCTGTCGGACACATGAGCTGGGAACGCTCGGTGGACTCTCTGGAAGTGTCAGAGCTCCAGGGATGAGGAGGCCGTGCTGCAACAGAGTGAGTCCGATCAGATGAGTCTGCTGTCGGACAAATGAGCTGGGAACGGTCGGTGGATCCTAGCAGCCGAAAGTGGTACTGTTCCATTTTTTTTCGTAAGAATGAATGGAAACGGTCATATCTCAGCCAAAAATTGGTCTAAAAATATGGGAAAAAATCCATAAATATGTCGCTTCGCCGTATAAGTCGCAAGACACGAAAATTAGGCAAAAAACTGAAAGTTATGGACCATAACTCATGTTCCCTGAAGGAAGGGAACGAGGTGCAACATACTTGCTATGGGAATTGCACCCCCGCGTGATTACCTGAAGGAATACATTCACGCCTTTACGGCTAGGGCGTCAACGTCGCACCAGAGGCCCCGCCCTCTGGGTATTTAAGCGACTGACGCCCATCCATCTTTCTCCAAAATTGCACTTCACCAAGCTTTCAGCATTGAAAAGGGCCAGATATGTTGCACCTCGTTCCCTTCCTTCAGGGAACATGAGTTATGGTGCATAACTTTCAGTTCCCTTTCAGTCAAGTTCTCTCGGTGCAACATACTTGCTATGGGAACGTAATTCATTCACGCCCTTGAAATGCTCAGTAAAATGCATGCTAGTGTGAACGTCTGCCCTTGACCAGCAGGCATCTCAAGGCTACTTTCTACTGTGTGTTAGAAAGAACAGCCTGAGTGACATCACACGCAGTAACATCCAAACTGTAATGCTTTGCAAAAGTGTTTAATGAGCTCCAGTTCGCAGCAGTACAAACGTCTGCAACTGGTATATCCTTGAACAGTGACCACGAACTGGCCAAGCCCCTAGACGAGTGAGCGTGCACTCCAGAGGGCACCTGTTGACCTTTGCTACTGTACACCCTTTTAATGGCCTCAGTCACCCAATGTGAGAGGCGTTTTGATAGTGCCTTTCCAGTAGCAGGTGCTGCAAAGCACAAGAACAGTTGATTTGTTTTTCTCCCTTCGGCTGTTCTCTGCATGTAAGTGCATAAAGCTCTCACGGGGCAGAGAGCCTTCAGCCTTTCCTGTTCCTGAGTGAGGACAGGAGCAGGTGGGAAGGAGGAGAGATCAAAGTCCAGACTCCTATGGTTTAAAGTCAAGACCTTGGGGATGTATGCAGGATTAGGCCTTAGGGTGACATTTGACCCATCAGGGGCGAATCTGGTACACATTGGATGTACAGACAATGCATGGAGGTCACCCACGCGTTTCGCCGAGCAAAGGCCAAGAGTAGAGCGGTTTTATAAGATAACAAATCTATCTTAACCTCGCTCAGTGGCTCGAATGGAAGATCACAGAGAGCCCCCAAGACCAGGCTAAGATCCCAACCAGGGGTCAGGATCCTGATGGGTGGTTTTGTCCTAAGCACGCCCTTCATAAATCTCATTATGATTGGATACGCACCAGGTGTCCTATGTTCCCAGCCTTTGTGACAGGCTGAAATAGCTGATAGGAAAACTTTAATCGTTGAGAAAGAACAACCTTTTTCCAGTAAGCCATGAAGGAAAGTCAGGAGCTGAGCCAGGTTGCATGAGTTAGAAATAATATTTCTTTTTGTGCACCAAGCTTCAAAAATACGCCACTTCTGTATGTAGAGAGACTGTGTTGACACATCACAAGCATTTTGGATGGTTTTTACCACATTTTCCGGCAGGCCTGATACCATCAGCTTGTTCTTTTCTACCATCCATCCATCCATCCGCTTCACTGCGGATGCCGCACCTATCCGCCTATCGATCTCACGCTCCAGTTTTCCCACCTGTCTCCCTTTTCTACCAACAAGCTGAAATTTTTAACAGCTCTCAGCCTAAGCGGCGAGACTACTTTTTCTGGTGACATAGTTTGACCCTGAAGAAGAGCAGTTGGTGTATCCAGTTCCCCTCCAGGGGCCCTGGAAGCTGTGACCCCCTGGGTGTCAACCAAGTTGGGGAGAAGGCCTTTTTGCCGATGTGCTACCAGGTTGCTCTGATCGAGAGTGATCGAGGACAAATGCAACCTATCGTCCTTATTAGACAGAGGTGGAGCAGAATGTCTGTTTCTCTCTCCTTGTTTGGGGTCATGGGACTGAGAAGCTGCAAATTTTGTAAACGAGCAGATCTCCTGACCCCAATCTGTTCTCTGGATGGGTCCAGTTTACTGGTCCTCGGCCTTAACAGAGTGTCGGAACCAGACAAACCGGTCAGGGTCTGTGTTTCACCCATTGGGGGAATATTGTTTAAGAGCAGAGCTGAACCAGCACAGTGAGAAAGGTCACGTGCTGCCGGATCACTGCTCGGACATTACGTGTCACTCATTAATAATAAAGGGACAACTGCAACGTGAGAATGTGGAGGTGATTCTTTGTGTTTGGCAGACTTTAAATTGTCTGGTGATAGAGAGCCTAGTTCCCTTCGGATAACAGGAAGAGGAATCTGATTCAGCTCTGATTTGTTTACACACACAGCAGCTTGAACACAATTGCTTTTCAGATTCAGATTCAGTTTATTATCGCCATTGTCAATGAACAGGATTCACAGACTAGGAATTTGCTTCGGCATAACGGTGCATAAAATATAAAAACATAAGACACAAAAAACATAAACCATAAAACATCAATACAATCAATACAATATTCAGTGAACAAAAACTACTAAGAAACAGCGCAATTAGAGTGGTGCAATCAAAATACAGTGATACAGTGATTCCCAATCAAAATACAAAGAACAAATACAAAATACAGCGACCAAGGCAAGTTATGAGGTAGCATGGTTATGAGTGTTCAAGAGTCTGACAGCAGAGGGGAAGAAACTGTTTTTATGGCGGGAGGTTCTGGTCCCAATTGACCGAAGCCTCCTGCCTGAGGGGAGTGGTTCGAACAGACCGTATGCAGGGTGAGAAGGGTCAGCTGTGATCCGACCTGCTCGCCTCACAGTCCTGGAGACGTACAGGTCATGGAGAGATGGGAGACTACAGCCGATTACCTTCTCAGCAGAGCGCACAATGCGCTGCAGTCTGTGTCTGTCCCTGACAGTGGCCCCGGCGTACCACACTGTGATGGACGCGCTGAGAATGGACTCGATGATGGCCGTGTAGAACTGCACCATCAGCTTGGCCGGCAGCTTGGCCTTCCTCAGCTGTCGCAGGAAGTACATCCTCTGCTGAGCCTTTTTGATGAGGGAGCTGATGGTTGGCTCCCACTTGAGGTCCTGGGTGATGGTGGTGCCGAGGAACCGGTAGCAGTCCCCAATGATGATGTTTTTTTTTTTTTGTGAACGTGTGAAGCTTGTGGCTGCCTATGGGCATCTGACGTGGCCCCCCCATCGTTAGATTCTGTCGGCGCGTCTCCCTGAGGCGCAGACATGTCACGTGTTTGCTTGGTTAGTGTATTGACCGCCCCGTCGTTCACAATGGAGCGGGAGCTGGAGCACGTGACCCCCTCACCTGTCTCCATGAGGGGTGGGGGGCCTGCTTGCAGACGCCTCTGTGCCTGTCCGCTACAGACGGAGCAGAGGCACCCTGCCGGGGTTCATTGATTAGGCTAACACCCCGTGAGCCGTGAGGGAGGGGGGAAACGGCCCCCTCCCTTTATGACGGCTGGCAGGCCAAAGGGACCTGTTCTGCTGAAGTTACTTGTGTTTTTGTTTTGTTTTTTGAGAGTCAATAAAACAAAAAGGGGCTGTTTTTGAGCTTTATTCGTGTTTAAGTGTAACAACATGTTTGATTTTATGTCACTCACAGCAGATAAAACATGATTTGTGCATGCAACAGAGTTACCAGCTTTTTGTACCGTGCTACAAATAAAGTCTGGACATGAACAGAGCATTCCCCGCACCGCTTGGGCGGGTGACCGTGTAAAGTCAAGACGTGAACCTGGTTCATCAGGCACGCTTTTGTCTGTCGTCCCAGTTCGCCGAGGAGGCCCTGTGTCTGACCGCCTGGCGGGGGACAAACCTGTTTTTGCTCCATGCGTGTTCAGTGCGAGGTGGGACCGGCGGTGGTCTCTGCCGATGCTCATCCTCGTACGCCGGCCGCTTCTGCGGTGGGGCACGCGTTGCCGAGCGGTGTCGAGGCTGCGCAGGTCTGCCTCCAGCAGACTCCCTGGGGGGGCGAAGCTTCTCCTGGGAATGCCCACCCGGAGAGCTTCAGCCTGTCTGCGCCTTTGGTCCAGCTTGGTCTGAATTCGATCCAAAGCTTTTCCAAATAATCCCGTCGGCTCTATCGAGTGGTGGAGAAAAGGCACCTTTTGTCCCTCGGGGAGATCAGTTAAAGTCATCCAGAGATGGTGTATCACGATGACCACTTCCGCCATGCATCTGCCTTGAGCAACAGCGGTTGTCCCCATCATACAGAGCACGAAGTCTGTTGCCCTGCGGGCATTCTTTCAGCAAGTCAGCGGTAGCTTGCTTGTCTGTCGTTACTTGGAGCTGCAGCTTTTCAGCTAGGTAAGCCTGCATCAACGCGGACGCGTTCATGGCGCGCGCCGCGAGTCCCTGAGCTCTGTAGCATTTCTCGAGCAGAGAAGCTGAGGCTCGACAAGCTTTGCTGGGAAGAGTTGATTTTGTCCTGGATGACTTGGGAGCCAGGTGAGATGCCAGTGTGTCCTCAATTTGAGGCACGTTGGCTATTCCCACTTCATCCATCTCGTCCACGTCGAGGAACTGTGAGAGTGGTAAGAGCATGAGAGCTCGGGGCTGAGCCCAGGTGCGAGTTAGTTCTGTGAGGAAGTCCGGGAACACGGGCATCCTTTGCCTCATGGCGGCCTGCTGCTTTGAGTAAAAATAGTTTCCTGCTAACCTCGTGACCTGTTGACGAGGCGGAGACTATGGCCATGGGATGTGCAACGCGTCCGTTGCTCGGTGGCACAGGTCGAACAGAGCAGGGATGGAAAAGTCAGTTTCCGGGAGCACAGGTGCCGGGGTCTGGGAGAGGTTTTCTCCCTGTTCCTCGAGTTCTACATCTGCGTTCTCCACGGAAAATTTGCCTGAGGCTGAAATTGAGATCTCGTTCATCATGCCTCGAGTGTCGAATTCGACTGTTAAATCCACCATAGGAGCCAGCACGTCAGGGCTGTCACCCCATTTGACTCGTGTGCTGTCGTGCAGAGCCATGTTCTCGAGCTCCGGCGTGGGAGTGAGGGGCTCGGTGGTGTTCACATCCGCTGGCACTGCTGGGGCGCCCATGGCCTGGGTGACGAGGTCGACCCGGTGCCGTAGCACCGCATCCACCACCTGGCTGCAGTGTGGGCAAAAGTCAGGCGCACCCAGCGCTGTTTTTGCGTGTAACATTCCGAGGCAGACTGGACAGGCCTCATGGGTGTCCGTCCCTGCGAGGGAGAAACTGCATCCGCTAGGACAGGCGCGCGAGGTTGGGCTCACTGTCCTGCTGGTTTTCCTTGGAAGTCTTGTCTTTCGCTTTCCTTTCTCTGGAGGCATGTCCAAGATAAGGCAAGCGAGTCCTTCCAGAATTCTTTGTCTTTTAATTTGTTTAGACGTCTCCTCCGTCGCGTCGCTTTCGTTGGCTAGCCCGCTACGAATTAGCAGGGGTAGCTGTTGTGACGCACTTAGCGCCGTCGAGCGAAGCAGTCTGTGGAGAGAGGAGAATTTAATACTTCGGGGTTAAGAGAAAATGTGCCGGACTAGCTTTCGCTAGTCCAGCAGTACGCAGGAATAATTCTCTGTGCGCTCTGTGTAGGGAGCAAGCTCACCTCTGGTTGAGCGATGAAGCAACAGAGAAGTCCCACGAAGAGAGGTAGTTCAGGTTTAAGTGAGGTGAAGGGCAAAAAAGAAAAAGATGGATGGGCGTCAGTCGCTTTAATACCCAGAGGGCGGGGCCTCTGGCGCGACGTTGACTTCCTAGCCGTAAAGGCGTGAATGTATTCCTTCATGTAATCGCACGTGGGTGCAATTCCCATAACAAGCATTATGCACCGAGAGAACTTGACTGAAAGGGAACTGTGACTTATAGGCCAAAAAGTACGGTATTTTTTACGCCGGATGCCCCTCCTTTTGTTCGTGCTGCTGTTGTTAGGCATATTGTTTTTGTACAATTAGTGCTTAGTGCATTCTTAGTTTAGCGTATTTCTTAGTTCATAGCGTAGATCTAGATAGGGGCGGCCGTGGTGTAGTGGTAATGGCAGTC
>JBBPBX010006053.1:51554-63648 GCA_038048925.1 Garcialebias charrua
GTCAGTGGGTGTTCCAGTCGGGTAGACGTTTGGGCAACGCGCAGGTTTCACTTAATCAAAAAAAAAGTAAACGTGAAGGATTTATTTCATCGGAGAAACACAACCGCCCCATCTCTGCTTGGATCTGCTCAGAAGACATCGTGCTTTTGGCCGGTAAACAAAATATTCTACATAAATCATTTTGTGAAACTATGTCAGAACAATGTTAGAGTACAACTGTCTGTGTGTTAGAGCTGTTTTTTTTTTTATTATTATTTAGCGACACCGTCTTGCATGCTGTGGCTAGCTTAGCATCTCGCTAACGGACAATGGCCTCCTCACGGTGGACCGGCGGGGGAGACCGTCCCAGTGGGAGAAGGAGGACGGGAGCCAAGTCGTGCGGGCGACGCGTCGGTCCCATGGGACGTGCCCGCGGCCGCGACGGATCCACGCCGTCCGACCTGAGCTGGAGGGACTCTCCGCTCCAGTGCTAACAACATGCTAACTTCCAACACGGTAACACTCAAGTGCTGGTTCTGGTCCGTGTTCAGCCTGGACTGTTTGTGCTGGCTGTGTGTTATTTTAGTTAAACCTTTTTTTAGCTGGTTAGATCTGATTGAGACAGTTTACACATCTTTTTTGGATTTAAAGCTGTGAAGCTCTGCGCTGTGAAGCCGGTGTGCTGTGAAGCCGGTGTGCGCTCTTTGTAGTAATTAAATAATTAATGATATCGGAGTAACTACTTTGTGACAAGTTGTCTGATTCGTCTGCCATGATTTCTTTCTCAAACTCATTTAACTCGACCACTGCCAGTTTGCTCTTGTTCCTTGGTGAAGCTGTGGTAGCTCATGTTTTTGTCCGTATAATTTGCTCTGCTAGTTCGCCATTTTGCCTTCTCTGCCTTCAGATGTGGTGCGGAAGCCGGTATGGGGGCGTGTCTGGGAACTATGTATTCCATGTATTAAAGTAAACCGACCCTTTAAACAAGTTCTATACTGTGGTTTAACAAAAAAGTCAGTTCCCTTAAGATTATAACAACTTTTCCTTTTTACAAAATGCTTTTGAATATTTGAAGGTAGTGTGTAATTTTGTGCTTTATACGTTAATAAAAATATATTATATTCCACCAGATCATAAAACTTCAGTAGTTTCAATTTACAAAATAAAATACTTGATGGATGACAGTAATGCTTTCTTGTGATAATTCTTATAGCTCTTTTTTGAAGGATGAAAATAGGCTTTGTTATAGTTTTGCACGCTGTTCCCCAGACATCAACACAATAAATTAAATGTGGTACTATAATTGTATTATACAACAAATACAAGGCTTTATCGTTCAATAAATCCTTTACTTTTTAGTACTGCTGTGGATTTGGATATTTTAGTTTTAACAGAACTTACGTGCTGTTTCCATGACAGTTTATCGCCAATGATTACACCCAAAAAATTCATTTCACTCACTCTACATATTTCAACACCATTAATTTTGAAAGGAACAACAGTAGTTATCTTTTTTTACTAAAAATCATATAATTTGTTTTATTAATGTTCAACGATAACTTATTTAAATTAAACCAAGTTTGTATGTTAACAAGCTCCTTCTTCATTAACTCAATCATCTGTTCCAAGTCATTAGCCGAATAAAAGAAAGTGGTATCATCAGCAAAAAGAACACATTAAGGATACCAGTTCACACAGTTCACCTGCAGGCTGCAGTTTGGCATTTTGCATACCCTGTCTGGTTCTGCCTTTGTTTCCTTGAGTTTATTGTTTAGTATCTTTTGCTGCCATGTCAGGTTTTCACTTTATATTATGTAGTAAGCAAAGGTGGGCGCCAGACCGCTAGGGAGCGCTAAAGCGCTAATCCGCTTATAGCGGACCTAAACAATTTGTCAGCGTTACAGTGGATTGACTAACTTTTATAATTCATACGCGGATTTGCGCTATTTTTATTTAAAATGCAGTACCGCTAATAACTTATTATCTATCAGTAAAAACGGGAAAAAAAAAACGTATTTACGAGCTCTTAAATCAACCGGACGACTGCTAACAGACCATATCCTGTCAGCGCCGGATGTGGTCCGTGACAAAAAAGCGTCCCTCAAAAACTGTTCAAAACAATTATTTCTTTGCTGAGAAAAAATATATTTCTTAGCTGACTTTATAGCACAAGGTTTTTCTGAGCTTAACCGGTTCACGAAATGGTCAAATCTGCTGGATTAAAAAAAGTAGTTCGCCATTTGCCCTGTTCAAAATGGCGGCCGCGACGGCCACAGAAGCGTAGGACTTTACAACAAAACACGGTAAAAAACAATTATTTCTTTGCTGAGAAAAAATATATTTCTTAGCTGACTTTATAGCACAAGGTTTTTCTGAGCTTAACCGTTTCACGAAATGGTCAAATCTGCTGGATTAAAAAAAGTAGTTCGCCATTTGCACGTTAGCGTGTTAGCATTTAGCTTCTGCTAGCATTGCTAATACATAAGCGCTTTTGAAATTGCGGACCTAAATAAATTAATAAGTGCTTTAGAAATAGAGGAACTTATTTTTGGATTAGCGCTGCCCAGCACTGGTAGTAAGTAATAAATCTTTAGCTTTGTGAGGCCCTTATGTTGGTCTGCATTCCTGTGTCTGATCTCCACAACTATAACAGTAGCAAAGTGTTCCTAATAAACATAAGAAGCTGATGCTCAGTTATCCAGGTAAAAAAAAAAAAAAATCCAGCAATAAGTCATGTCCTCTTGATGGTTTAGTTTTGTTGAAACGTTTCATCTTTCATTCAAAAGCCTTCATCCGTCTGAGGAGCCACAACAAACTCTGACTAAAAGGTGCTAAACTGCACCTGAAAAAGCATCTACTGAGTGTATCTGCTTGTTTTCCATATGTGTGTGTGCTCACCAGCGTGCCCTTGCTTGAGTCCAAGCTGTAAGGAGATTCTCCGGTGGCCGTCAGAGCCTGGTTGTCTTTGTACCAGAGGTAGGTGGCAGGGGGGACACTCAGTTTGTCCTTACACTGAAGCTCCAGGCCTGATCCAACAAACACGGAGCTCGGCACCTCGCAGGACGGGACGTGAGGAGGTACTGAAGAACATCCAAGGGCAAAAACTCAACATGCATCATACTCGATTACTGCTGTATCCCAGGTTACATTGAATGGTAAACAGGAAACACTGGGAATGTGATAAGGCTGCTGAAACCTGCTCCCACAAACTGAAAACATGTACCGTATTTTCTGGAATATAGGTTGCACCTGAATATAGGTCGCATTGTCCAATTATTGCCAAAGAATTGGAAAAATCCATATACTGTATAGGTCGCACCTGAATATAGGTCGCACCTACGTCAAAATGTGGACCGTGTTTAGCTCTGCTGCAAATGTCTGCCACAGGAGTGCACAGCAAGGCTTTTAAGAAGATTAACACTTAAAAACAATTATTTGTTTGATAAAAATTATAGCAAATATGTGTCTGAGCTGAACTTTTCTTTAATAAATGAATAATTTTAGCAGGATAAACACCTAAAAAAATATTTGTTAGCTGACATTATTGTAAGAGTGTGTCTCAGTTTAATTTTTGTTAATAAATGATTACAAATCAGCTTATTTTATAAAAAGCCATAAATAGGTCGCACCTGAATATAGGTCGCAGGGCATGCAAAAATGATAAAAAGCCGCAACCTAAATTCCGGAAAATACGGTACTTGTTGGATGTTTTGGCTGAAGGGTGAACATGTAAACACCCACTGACCTGCAGTATATCCAATATACCATTTATATTTCTGCCCTAATTTTTAAATATTTTTGATACATTATTGTTGAGCATAGATCCTTGTATACCATTTTTTTTATATATATACTGTATACTTTATATTGTTGCTATTTTGGGGTGGTTACACAGTTTTGTTCCACCTCATGCATCACATGTGATGTGAATGCCAATAAAGAACCTTGAACATTTTTGAAAACTATGATATTTTTAAATAAAATAATGTACATATTTTTTTTGACAATCTTGTTTTTCTGTTTGTTACCTAAACTAAACATTATATTCACAATAAAGTGTACACACTCATAAGCAGGATATGGGTTCCCTTTAACAACAAATGTGTTTTAATTAAAAACAAGTTTTACACTTTTTTTTCTTTTGTGTTAAGAAACTCGACAGTTTTTGGATCAAAACATTTGTCATTTCCGGGGGAAAGCATTTGTAAGACAGATCTAAATTAAGCATCTTATGATATTTGACATGATGATTTGAAAATAAGTGTAAATTCATAGAATCATGTTGTGCTTAGCATAAAAATAAAAAATAATCTGTCCAGAGGACCTGACTCATAGATTTCTCTACCTGGATTATAAAGCATGTATCTGAACATAACAATGTTGTTTACTTCAGCTCTACTTAAACTTTGTACGTACTGTATTCATCTAAATCCAAACTGCAGCATGTTTCTCTACAATCTCTGAACTCTTGGTTTTTGTCAAATCAGCTTTTCTTCTTACCGAGCACGCTGAGTGTCACAATTGCCTCTCCGAGGTTGACGTGGTCCTCACTGGCCGTCACCTCGCAGCGGTATTCTCCTGAGTCTTTCTGGGTGACGGAGTGAATCGTCAGTGTTGCGCCCTCCATCCTGGCTCGGCCTGCGTAGGATCCTGAAACACGAGGTAAGGGAAGGATGGTGCAAAAATAAGAGCATGGAAGAATAATGGCAAAGTAAGATGTGATTTTCATAAAAAGCTTAGTGCAAGAAGGAATGTTGTAAATGTATTTTACTCACCAATAAATTTATTATTAAAGTAAACAAAAGTCACCCCCTTTCCTTTCTTCTTCCACTCAATTCGCGGGTTCTGGTCTTTCTCTGTCCTGAACTCACAGAACAGCACAGCATCTAAGAGACAAACAAAACAAAGTATTTTATGTATTTATATATAAATCTGCTGCTCACATTTTAAAGGGATTGTTCTGGTTTTTTGCTGTTGTTTAAGGAAGTGGTCGTTAGTAGTCAGTATCTTACCTGTTCATTTCCATCTTATCTTACCAGGTATTGTATGTGGAGTCAAGCTAACCACCTACTCAGAACAGGACCCATTCAAGAATACATTTTCTACATCTGAAACAACTTGAACTTCTAAAACCTCAATGTTCTTTATTATACCACATCGCTTTTTATGTCAGGCACGTATTTCCACTGAAAACTGTTTTCTGCAGTCGGTTGTGTCACGTTCTGAATCTAACACCCTGCTACAAAAGGAGCTCAGCTCTCTGATTCAAAGGTGATGTGATGCAGGAATCCACAGCATGGCACTCACTTGAATGGCTGTAACACATTCAAGAGATTTAAATTAGGGATGCACCGATCCACTTTTTTTGTTTTGTTTTTTTACTTCCGATCTCAATACTAAAAATCTGGATATCATCCGATACCAATATCAGACCAGATCGGCCCCATCCTTAGTTTTAAATGGCTGATGGTTTGCTTCAAAAAGGTTTCCGGGCAGTCATTAGCTCGATTGCTGGGCTCTGAAGAACTAAACCAGTTTCACCTGATCACAGAAGACCCCTCACATCCACAACACAAATGCTTCCATCAAACAGGTGTTACCAAGTCCCGCTGGCCGGAAATAATATTTATAAGAAATCATTTGTACTATCTGCAGCAATGTTTTAAAATGGATGGATGGATGGATGGATGGATGGATGATTGATGGATGGATGATGGATGGATGGATGATGGATGGATGGATGATGGATGAACAAACCATGACTTTATGTGATATTGTTAAACTCTTTCTCTCTAATTTAGCACAGTTAATGTATCTCTTGATATTCTTTGTTTTCAGAACATGTATTTCCATAAAAGTCATTATACTTTGCAGTACTCACTCTGAAGAATGAAAGTACGGTAATTTTAGGATAAAGTCTGTACCTCGTGAATCATCAACAATATAAAAACGTTCACACCAATTTACTGTTCATTTACGGTTTTATATCAAACACACATCCACACATGACTGACACACCTGTTCATCACGTGTTCACCTGTGGACACTTCAACAGACGCTGTGATGGAGGCGGGAAATGAATGATAGGAAGATCTATCAGCTCCTAGGATGATCAAATCTGCATCAACCTGTTTCAATCTAGTTTATCTGTTGACTACGGAAGAGTAGAGCTGCCACAGGAAGTAAAATTATTTTTGAGCTGTATCTCGTTATAATGAGATAGTTTCTCGTTATAACGAGAAAATTATCTCGTTATAACGAGAAAATTATCTCGTTATAATGAGAAAATTATCTCGTTATAATGAGATAGTTTCTCGTTATAATGAGATACAGCTAAAAAATAATTTGACTTCCTGTGGCAGCTCTACTCTTCCGTAGTTGACCTAAAGGATTTGTTGTTTAAAGTAAAATTAAATTATGACATGTAACATGTCTTTAGTCTGAACTTTAATGTTCTGTTTATCATGTACTGTATATATATTTTCAGTCAACCTTTATTTATACAGGTTAGTCCCATTGAGCCTTGGGGACTCATTTACAAGAGATACTTGAAATCTTACTGTATATCTTAGATCCTTATGTTTCTTTTTATACTTTATATTTTTGTTATTGTTGGGTGTAATTGAGAACTTGAGTACACAATTTAGTTCCACCTCATGTACCATATGTGATGTGAATGACAATAAAGAAACTTGAACATTAACATGTTTGCATTCCTAACTTTGCCAATTATCATGGGAAAACAATGTTGCTGTTTAAAAATGCAACAAAATACATTGTCTACTTAAATTCAACCATAAAAATAACCATAAGTAGGTTATATGAAATAAAAGGTTTGTTCTTTACCATATTTTGTCCTTTAAAATTTTTAAAATAAGAATCCACGCATGAGGAAAAGTTGAGTGTTGAACAGTCTCACCTGTGTATTCATGAACCTCCACTTTGGGTTTACTGGTGCTCACTGTCACTGACAGACAGAGGGGACCTGAAAAAATAACAAATCAATAAAATGAGTACAAATTCCAATCTCAGCCCACCAGATATGCATTTTTGATCATATTTGTGATAAGAACAACAATTTCATCCTCACATCTCTCTGTTTTAATCATGCCAATTTTTACAGGGTTTCACATAGAGGTGCAGGAAGCAACAGTTCAGAACTGTGTCACAGTGGAGCCCTTCAAGTGCCATATTAGAGCTCTTCTTTGTGTGAACACTGATCACCTGCCAAACTTTACTTCAAGAACATATGTCACTAATGTTTTGGACTCTGGTAAGTACTGCAGTACCACACAGTTAAATATTTAAACTACAGAAATAACCAGAATACAGTATGGTCAAAAACACCTCCCTTTGATGCTGCAACATTTCTCTAACCTTAAGACACCACAGAGCAAAGCTGCAAGACATGTCAAATACATCTAATGCATCTTGTGGTACATGCAGCGGTGGGGTGTAACAATGTACAGGTACTTTGTTACTGTACTCCAGTACATTTTTCATGTATCTGTACTTTACTTAAGTAGAATTAAATGTGGGTACTTTTACTCCACTACATTTTATATGAAATATCTCATCTGTACTTTCTACTACACTACATTTCTATAATGTGTTGAGTTACAAGTTACATTCACGTTGCAGCTTTTTGATTTGTCATTAGTTTGAAAGTTACTGATGTTGAGAGGAGAGTTGGTCCACTGAATCACTGCAAAGTGGACAGGTTACATTAGATCCACCTTCAAGAAGAGCTGGACCAATGATGTATAGTATATATGTCATTGAGCTGGGACACCCACAGCACCACTAACACACCCAAAACACAGAGAGTCAGCCAGAAGATACACAACACCCATGACCTTATTGAAAGACTATTGAAATATTATTGAAAGACTATTGAAAGATTATTGAAAGACTATTGAAAGATTATTGAAAGACTGTTGAAAGACTGTTCAGTACAGCAGGACAGATTTTCTCCCAAAAGAGACAGACTGGACTCAAAAAAACGTTGAAAACCAACTTCTTCTGAACTTGAACAATAAATTCTTGCTGCAATATTAAAATGTGTCAGTTCATGGATGTTAGGAGACAAGAGATGTCTCCAAGTGTCTCGACACTCAGGTCCAAGTTATGAAAATGGTGTCAGGAAGTTAAAATATTGTTCACTATTGACCCATTACAAGGTTTAGACAATATTTTAACTAGAGTTGAAGACAAACTAGTTGAATTGATCAGATGTTCCTTTGTTTGGTCTAATGCTCCTTTTTTCAGGCAGACAACTTTTACTTAAACATGTTTACTGTAGTTAAAATGACACATTGGTTTTGATTTGTGCTAAATAAAAACTTTCAGTTACAACCATTCCTCTTTCTTATTTTGCTTAACAACATTTAACTCTACATGTCATCCCTGAAATTCTGCTGCACAGAATCACAAGTCCAAGTGTGAACTGTGTCACAGAGTAAACACATTAAAAACATGTATTATCTGCAACATTGTTCTTTAAAATGACTCAACACTATTAATATATTACAGAAAATATACATACAGTACATACACTTAATGATATTGTAGACCATTGCATTAGGTAATACATTCAGCAAGTACTTTTACTTTAATACTTTAAGTATTTTTAAAGCAAGTACTTATTTACTTTTACTTAAGTAAAAACATTAAAATGGTACTTCTACTTTTACTAGAGTACATTTTTGTCTGTTTATTTGTATTTTTACTTAAGTACAGTGTTTGTGTACTTTCTCCACCACTGGTTACATGAAATGTCTTCATTTAGGACACGTGTCAAACTCAAGGCCCTCCGGCAAAATCTGGCCCTTGTTAGCATCTTATCTGGCCCCAACAATATATTTTATATGTTAAAAAAGTTTTGGCCCTTCTCATTTTACTTAAGTAACTGATAAATACTTCATTTAGTGCAGATATGGGCAGCACAGTGGCACAGTTGGTAGTGCTGTTGCCCCTCAGCTAGAAGATCACTGGTTCAAATCCCGGTCCGGGACCTTTCTGGGTGGAGTTTGCATGTTCTCAACATGCATGTTTAGTTTTTCTCTGGTTTCCTCCCAAAGACCAAAAACATGCATGTTAGGCTACAATTGGTAGTAAATTGTCTCTAGGTGAGAGAGAGTGAATGGTTGTTTGTCTCTACATGTCCCTGCGATGGACTGGAGACTTGTCCAGGTGTCCCCCGCCTCTTGCACAGTGACGGCTGGACATGGGCACCAGTGACCCAAAAAGGAAGAAACGGGTAAAAGATAATGGATGGATAGATAGTGCAGACGTCAAGACCCTTTGCTGACTTTGAAGCTGAATAAAGTTTGATTTTTCAGTGATCTTTGATTTTGATATGAAAAGAGCAACAAAGAATGTCAAATAAGACAAATCAAACTCTTGTTGGTGAACTGGCACTGACTGAATTAGGCCAATAGCTTGAACCAAGTTTTTAATGTTGGCCTCTTTTTTTAACTGAGTTTGACCCCTCTGATTTAGGATCATTTTGTTTTCTTGAACATTATTCCGCTGTTTGAATCTAAAGTTTTTATTGTTTATTTATTTCATGTCAGTAAAGAGATATGGCTCACTTCATATTTTCCTCTGGCAGTAGAAAACAATGCAACAAACACCTCCACAAATCCTTTCTAAGATTCACTATAAACTAAAACTAAGAACGACTTTGTCCCAAAAAAATCCCCAAAAAGTACAAAAACTTTAATCAAAGTATATGCATCTGCCTTTTTACTGGTTTTAAAACAGTAAATAAATTATTCAAAAACCTTCCAACTTTATTTGTGCTTAACTAAGTCAACACAAGTGTTTATTTTAAAGTCACTGGACCAGTATGTCCTCACAGAAATGGTAAAGCAAGCCTGTAAACAGACAGAAACACAAAGAGTGGAGTTACTCTGTGGTGCCAGGAGCCGTCGTGTGCAGGAATGTATGTGATGTATCACCCTCTGACAAGATGATGTATCCTGACCTGATAACCTTCCTCAGTCTTCAGAGATGTCCAAACTCAGACATAAACACACACACTTGTTAATAAAGTAATCTATCCAACAATAAATGACCAATAGCTTCAAAAGCTCATGCATTTAATTACAAGACTACATGAATATATTGTTTTGTTGTGCACAAATGTCAATGCTTTTTTCTTTGTGTGTGTTTGTTGCACACATGTATGTGCTTTTCTTACACAAAGACACCCTGTGTGACAGTAACCTTACCCTCTTCAGCTGACACGCCACACGCACAAACATGTACATCTGTGCTGTTCGCTTCCCTTCACCTTAACCTAAACCCTGTGCTAACTTTAGCCTTCCTTCTTAATCCTTACAGCCCAACTTAAAACCATAAATTAAGTTTTTACCTTCTGTGCAAGCAACATTGTAAATTAGGCTGCAACTTATATGTGATCAGTCTTTCAAAAAGCTGTGCTTTGATTACAAAATGCTTTTTTTAACATCAAACATTACCAATTTAGATTACCGTAATTTCCAGACTATTGAACGCACCCAAATATAAGCCACGCCCACTATTTAAAAATAATTGTACATATAGAGGTTACACTTGTGTATAAGCCTCAGGTGTCCACGTTGTAACATGAAATAGTTACACAGAAAGATTTTGAGGGTGTGTGCATGAAGCACAAAATAACTGATCTGAAGAATTTAGTGAGCGCGTTTGATTTATGGTCATTTGAAGTTATATTGGTCCAGTGTGACCTGTTCGGTAATTTCATTGGTCAGAGTTTATTTTACATTTATTTATACAGGTAGTCTCATTGAGTGGACCCACCCCACAAAAGAGATGTGTATTGGGCAGCTAGTGAGCGCATGGGTGTGATGAAGCAAAATGCTTTTGTAGGCAGCTCGTTAGACCCTCAAAATTTATATATATATATATATATATATATATATATATATCAAACCCATTGTTTTATCAACTGAAGTTATTGAAGTTCCATGAATTGGTAGATTATAATATTTTGATAATTATGTATAAGGCTCATAACAATTCATTACCTTTAAATATTCAAAGTAATTTTGTTAAAAGACAAAGTTGTTACAATCTTAAAGGGACAGAAATATATTCCAAACCAAAATTCAGAACCAGTTTGAAGGGACGGTCTACCATAATCCAGGGAATTGGATTGTGGAATGTTCTGGAAAGTAAAGTTAAGAATGCAAAATCAATGTATACATATTCAAAAAAAATGGTTGTGGCTAAATTGCTTGAAAATTATGAAGTAGCTTAGTGTGTGTATGTTATGGTAGAATGTTGAAATGTTAAAATGTTAAGATGTATGTACGTACTGTATTAGTATTTTGAATAATCTACAGTTATTCATTTTGTTATGTTACTTGTAAATAATCATTTGTTAAACTGAAGCGTAGGGGCAGATATGATGATTCCTTCTTCTTTCTGCTCCTTTCATTTTAAATTGTTTGTCTTTTATTTTAAACTATCTGTATTTTTGCTGTTGTTGTTGTAATTGTTTGAATTGCTTTTTTCTTTTATTTTTTGTTGTTCTCTTTTTAAAACGAATAAATACAAAGTAAATAAATAAATAAATAAATAAATGAAGTAGCTGCAGCATTGTATAAGCTGTGGGGTTCAAAGTTGAAAAGGTAGCAACTTATTTTCTAGAAATATTTTTTTTCTGTTTAGTCCTATGAATGACTGCATGGTGCTTTTCATCCATCATATCCAAAGCAAATGTTTAAGTAGCTCAACTCGCAGAGCATTTGACTAATCTTTGTATCTTTGTAAGAGCATGGTTTGCTCCAGTAAACACAGGAACGATCAAAACGCCTGCATGCGTCAAAGCTGCAATCAGTATAACATAAAGCACGTTGTTGTTGGCGAAGCAGCTTTTACAACTCCCACAGCAACATCAAATGCATTTCAATTGATAGAGACTTATTTCTAATCTCAGTTTGGTTGACAGCAGGGTCAGCCGGAGGCCATCTCTCAAACTGAAGCCGTGGGATCTCAGACTTTGTCTCATCGTCCTCGAGATCTCTGCTTCAGACAGCATCAGAGCCAGCTCAGTGTAAACACCAAGCCCAGACACTCCCTTTATAATCTCTGACCCCGGTGCACC
>JBBPBX010006054.1:0-22030 GCA_038048925.1 Garcialebias charrua
TTGTACAACACATTTTACCCACTGTCTTACATTTGTAAATGTCTGTGTTGCAGATGTTTAAATTCATTCGCAAGCTGTGTGCGAAGAATTCATGCTGCCAACAGCCTGCAGGGCTGTGAACAGGCTCGTGACTTTCCCTTTAAAGAAAAGGCAAACCCTTTACCAGGTAAGTGTTGGAAAATCATTCATGATTATTTTTGATACCTAATATTACAAGTGAGTATGGGGGAACCCAATACCCAATCACCTCCTGATGAGAAACCTGCTAAGTTTTATTAATTTTATTAAGAATGACTTTCCCACAGACCAAATTGGTATTGGTAACTCTAAATTGTCCCTAGGTGTGAGTGAGAGAGTGAATGGTTGTTTGTCTCGTTTGTCTCTATATGTGGCCCTGTGATGGACTTGCGACCTGTCCAGGGTGCACCCTGCCCCTTACACTGTGATTGCTGGATATGGGCACCGGCGACCCCCATGACCCAAAATGGAAGAAACGGGTAAAGATGATGGATGGATGGATGGATGGACTTTCCCAGTAGCCCAACAGCACACGACTTCTTGTCCAATATGTCCAATATGTCTCTCTGATCATTAGCATAACACAGTATTTATGTTAGTTCTATTTGTTTGGCAGGAAGAAAGCTGAACATTGGCTTCACCACCAGGACTAAGCTGAACAAGTTGCTAGATGATGGAGAATATGGAAAGATAAGGTAAAGCTTATTTTTTAACACCAAGAACACAGTAGAAATAGCCTCTCAATTATTACTTATACCTCTGACCACTTGAGGAATTCCAGCTGTTCCCAGCTTTTTGTGTGAAGAACACACAGTTCAAAACACTTAAAATTCAATTGTTTTCAACTCTTCTTACCATTTAGGCACTGTATTTATATGTTTTGTTGCTGTTTTGCTGTTGATATGTACATTTTCTGCTAAACCCACTGGAAAATGAAGAATGTCTCTAACTTTTCTCTTGTCATTTTTGACTAAACCTACATCATAAAATGCTCTTCATACAATGTACAGTAACAGTTAAAACACAGTCAAAAAGGTGGTAAATACTAACATTTATGGAGGACTTACTGACATTATTAGAAATAAAAGCAGAAATATATAAATAGACCATTAAATGAATATATGCACTTAAAGTTTAAAGTTTACCTGTGCTTTTGTTTTAAACTAAACCTTAAACTAAACTGAGGTAGCACAGACATCTGCATGTGGATCCTGCTTTATCCTGTCTGTTGACCAATAGAAGAGCTGATCCAGGAAAGGTTTCCTTTTTTTTTAAATTTGGTGCATTTTAAGTTATTTATTGGTTTTTATATGTTTTAGTTATTTATTCGTCCATTAATATATTTCTTTTTACTTTTTATTTCTAATTATGTCAGTTTTGGTCCTCCATACATATTCAAATATGAAATAGTATTTCAATCTGACACAGATATAAAGTAGAGTGTAGGGAGTCATTTTCAGTCAATTTCTATTGTAGGATGTAGCCAACAGGATGAGGCCAGGTGAAGCTCACCAGCACAATCAAACCCTGTTGCCGCGCCGCCGCGCTGCCGCCGCGCTCCCCCCACACACAAAAACAAGATTCTCACTCTTTGGCTTTTTGAAAAGTTGGCAGCCCTGCATCGTACAGAGGGCAAAATTATCGTACGAATACGAAAATTATCGTACACCTGGCAAACACTGAGCCTGAGTATAATGGAGACCCCTGATGGACGAAAACAGGTACTGCAGACAGGAGCATAATAATTTTTAGAAAAACCGAACATAGGTCGGAGTCACTTTTATTTGTAATTTTAATTCAGTCATCCAGTTGGGTCATTCATTCTGAAACATTTAATAAAAGTAAAGGGATGCAGATACAGAGTTTAATAACTGTTTGGAGTCAGATGAATAAAAGAAGAGGACAGATTGGGGTTTGAATAATAATAATAATAATAATAATAGTAATGAATTCAATTTATAACGCACTTTTCATTAATGGAAATCTCAAAGTGCTAAGGAGGGAGTAGCCCTCACAGACAGGTCTTAAAGAAATACATCTTTAATTTAAATCTATAGGGGACATAAATTGAATCTCAATTTATAATAAGTGGAGAGTTGGACTTTAAAAATCGACTAAGGGGTGACAAAGACCCGGCCCGCGGGCCGCATCCGGCCCGCCAGGGGGTTTTAGTCGGCCCGCAGATGAATCTGAATTATAAAAAAAAAAAAACGCTATTTTCTTAAAAATCTGCAGTAATAAAACAGCTACGCTCGAAGCTCAATTCATGGGTTCACAGTTGCTTCCTAGATGTGGAAAATGGATTTAAAATTCATTCATTTCTAAATTTTGATGCACTTTTAACATGCAGGAAAGGGTTTTAACAGAACTGTTTTTTTGTATGTCCAGAAGCCCAGATTTAGCTTTTTTAGATTTCTCTACCTGGATTATTGAGCATGCATCAGGGTATTTAACAAAACAGTTTGTTGAATAAATGTTTTAAAACGTGCAATCACTGATCAGTTTTTTAATATGTAATGCACTTAAATGTTAAACTGAGTAAAAATGTGAAAGGACAATTAATTTAATGTTAATATCTATATAATGTATTTATTCTTTGCACTAATACAAAGACAGAAAGAGGACCTTTAGAATGAGTATTCTGGTCTGACCCCTTTGAGATCAGATTAAGTTGTATGCGGCCCCCAGATCAAAATGAGTTTGACACCCCTGGACTAATAGTTATATACCTGGAACAACAGGCCAAAATGAAAGAGCCCACATTTTACTTTGAATAAATGAGCCACTGAGCTTAATAATTTCAAATTGACAATTTAGGAGGACATCAAAATATACACGATACATAAATAAATCCAACAAGAAGGCAGATCTTAGAAGGCTCAAGGAATTGGCTAATTATCATAGACTGTATACTAGCAAGGGGATCTTAGGAAATAGTAAATTATATTTTCTAAAATAAAAGTAGGCTACAGTATTTTTTGATTTCAGGGTTAAATTGATTATTTCACTTTTAGGTAAACTAATGTTTTGGATCTGTTGTGCAGATCAGATTAAAAGATGCCTCCGTCGAAGGATCCATAATAAAGATTGTTAACAGAAAATTAATTTGATCCTGGTCTGTTAATGATTTTTTAATTTTTTAATTCTTTAAATAGCCTCATTGAACAGTGTTGATGGAACGGCAAGAGCGAGTCTTATAAATCCCACCTCATCTATACAGAACACATAATGGTAAATATGCATTAAGATAGGCCTCTGTCAAAACACATGCAGCATCTGACTTTTGAATCTCAGCTACTGTGGTTATTGATCAGATCGGATCAGATTTAATATGAAGGTGTGTCCAGAAACTTGACTCACTGTGACTTCACTGAGAACAACAACAACATGGCTGGACTCGTATGTAACCTTGCTCAAGAACTTTGAGGGGCATACGCAAGGAACGACTGAAAACAACAAAGGCACCGAAAGAACAAAAGACTGTCCACAAAAACTTTCAGCCGAGCAGAGGCAAAGACTTTCTCAAAGAACTGTCAAAACATGGTCATCAGACACAAATGGCCAGGATATACGGTCCGGATTTGGGGGGTCCGGACGAGAATCAGAACCCAGTGAACGTCTCACTGGGGGCTGGAACAAGAGAAAGCTGAACACGTTCTCCAAACAGACAAGAGAACAAATGGTCCTGAAGTCACTCATACCAGCAAAGGCCGCACCCCATATTGATCTGTGAGGATCTGTCGTTGATCTTAGCAGCCGGGATCAAAACTACAGTTGCTATGATAAATTTTTAATGAAACACATAGGCACATTTGGGCCTGCCAGCGCAGGCTTCATGATTTTTAGTTATACTATGCTCAGGTGGATCTGACGACTTGCTTCTTCTGGTTCCTGTAACTCTGTGGTGAAGCTGAAGGGGAGCAAGGGAAATGATCCTAGCTCCTGACCCCAAAACGAGTTAACTTTTATATTTTTGTTTTTGCAGTTATCCTTGGCGGAGTGCAGAAATCTGATGTGTCACAAGGGGTACATTTTGGTAAATGATTATAATTTTAAAGAAAATGAGATGATATCGTAGATTATAGTTAGCTATATGGTTGTGAAAACCAAATTAGTGGTGGCAATAGGCTGAGGTTTAGGAAACATCTGACACTAGTGCTTAGGTTAAAGGATGGTAAATTAAATTTAGACACAATTTCCAATTTATTAACCAAATAACTTTGGCATAATTGAAACAAGGTAAAGTTTTGTTTCAAAAGGGGGTTAAGGGACTGACAGATGTTTCTAAAAATAGAAAGGTTGAAATTGGTCCCTAGAAATAACTAATTAGAAATAACTAGATTGTAAATGTTTCCTAGAAACAACTAGGCCAAAAAATGTTCCTAGAAATAACTAATTAAGTAAGGATAACTGATAAATTGGCGTTATAAACAAAGTTCACTGGCGTTGATATTGAGGCGGCATCGGTCTTGAACGTTTTTTAATCATGTCATGGAGGAAGGAGTATTGATGCAAGCATATTTCAAATGAGCAATTAACAACACTGGTTTTTTTCCTCTGTGAAATGTGTGTGAAGCAGGAGGGGGACGCCCCTTTGAAATGTTTCCTGGCCTGCAGGCTCAAACCACTGAAGTGGACCTGATCAGAGGATGTTTAGAAATATGATGGTTCTGTAGATTTATAGCAATTGACTTGACTAGACGACATGTGACTTATTGACTCAGGAAAAAGGTGTATAGAACCACAGGTGTACAATGTTTTGTGAATTATGCTCTGCCGCCGCTTGCTATGTTATTTTTTTTAATTATGCTCTGCCGCCGCTTGTGATGTTATTGTTATGTGTGTAATTTCTGCTATAAGCTGAGTGAAAAGGTACAGTATTTTTTGTAAGTATGAACCGCCTTAAAACTACTCATAATTAACCCTAATGAAGATTAAGCCTCTTCCAAACCAACTAACATGCATGATTCATTCTTTGTACTACTGATTTATAATTGATTGGGTGTTGTTTGCTGTGGCACATTCTGTTTATGATAGGTGGTTCCTGGAAATGCTCCAGCTGAGGGAGTTTTCTCAACGGAGTCCCGGGGAGGCAAGACCAGACAGCCCTGGTCAGGAAGGACCCGTGGGGGGTCGCTGAACGCACACCACAGGCAGTGCGTGTCAATGCCAGGGGATCCACACGGTTCAGTGTGCTCCAGCCCGTGAACCAGGAAGGAGCTAAAGGATTGGGCTGGACAACAAGAAGAGGTCGCATTCGAACTCTCATGCCTTGGTAGACCAAAGTAGCCAAGTAAAGTTGAGTGCGGGCCCAGAAGGACTGTTTAATGGGGCCACTCGGTACTGAACATGCACACATAGAACAGACACCTAAAACGATAAAAACACTACATATTAGAGTCTCACATTACACGAAGAAAACTCGGGAACATAGGAGGACATTCCCGAGCACCCATGTTTCTGTGATGGTGATATAAATCTGGTGTTCTTTCTCTATTTTTGTGTGTTCAAGGGAGACAACTGCCTTACTGCTGGAGGATGAATTTGGGAACTCAAGGTTCATAATTCTTCCAGCTTCTTCAAGCCAGCCACTAGGGAGCACAAGCCAGTGTATCTCTTGTGCCGGTCCCAAGCCCGGGTAAATGGTGAGGGTTGTGTCAGGAATGGCATCCGACGTAAAACACTTGCCAAAACCATAATGCGAGTTCATCAAAGTGAAACCATACCGGATCGGTCGAGGCCCGGGTTAACAACGTCCGCCACCGGTGCTGTTGACAAACAGGGTGCCGGCGGAAATTGTACTACTGTTAGTCGAAGACCCCGAGGAGGGAAACGTGTCAGGAGACAGAGGGAGAGGAGGAAAGTGAAGAATGTAGGACTGAGGGTTGCAACTCTAAATGTGGGGACAATGACAGGCAAAGGTAGAGAGCTGGCTGACATGATGCAGAGAAGAAAGGTAGATGTTTTATGTGTCCAAGAGACCAAGTGGAAGGGCAGCAAGGCTCGCAGTATTGGAGCAGGGTTCAAACTGTTTTACCATGGTGTGGATAGAAAGAGAAATGGAGTAGGGGTGGTCCTGAAGGAGGAGTTGGCAAAGAATGTAGTAGAGGTGAAGAGAGTGTCAGATAGGGTGATGTGTCTAAAGGTAGAAGTAGAAGGTCTGATGCTAAACATAGTAAGTGGTTATGCTCCACAGGTTGGATGTGATGGGGAGGAGAAAGATAAATTTTGGAAAGATTTGGATGAAGTGATAGAGAGTATTCCCAGGGAGGAAAGAGTGGTGATTGGAGCAGACCTGAATGGACATGTTGGTGAAGGAAACAGAGGGGATGAGGAAGTGATGGGTAGGTTTGGTGTCAAGGAAAGAAACCAGGAAGGACAGATGGTGGTGGATTTTGCCAAGAGAATGGAAATGGCTATAGTCAATACCTATTTCCAAAAGAGGGAGGAACATAGAGTGACCTATAAGAGTGGAGGAAGGAGTACACAGGTCGACTACATTCTGTGTAGAAGAGGAAACCTGAGGGAGATTGGAGACTGTAAGGTTGTAGCAGGGGAGAGCGTGGCCAGACAGCATCGGATGGTTGTGTGTAGAATGACTGTTGTTGCGAAGAAGAGAAAAAGAGTAAAACCAGAGAAGAAGACCAAATGGTGGAAGCTAAAGAAGGAAGAATGTTGTGAGAAATTCAGAGACGAGCTGTTAAAGGCTCTGGGTGGTAAGAAAGAGCTTCCAAGTGACTGGGCTACTACAGCAACAGTAATTAGAGAGACAGGTAGGAAGGTACTTGGTGTGTCATCTGGACAGAGAATAGATGATAAGGAAACCTGGTGGTGGAATAGTGAAGTGCAGGACGCCATCCAAAGAAAGAGATTAGCCAAGAAGAAATATGACAGTGAGAGGACTGAAGAGAGGAGACAGGAATATAAGGAGATGGGACATAGAGCAAAGAGGGAAGTAGCTAAGGCAAAGCAGAGGGCGTACAATGAGTTATATGGGAGACTGGACACTAAAGAGGGCGAGAAGGACTTGTACCGATTGGCAAGACAGAGGGATCAGGCTGGAAAGGATGTGCAGCAGGTTAGGCTTATTAAAGATGGGAATGGGAATGTTCTAACAAGTGAGGAGAGTGTGATGGGAAGATGGAAGGATTACTTTGAGGAGCTAATGAATGAAGAGAATGAAAGAGAAAGAAGAGTGGAGGTACTAGAAACTGTGGACCAGGAAGTGGGAAAGATTAGTGAGGGTGAAGTCCGGAAAGCTCTGAAAAGAATGAAGAAGGGGAAGGCAGTAGGACCTGATGACATACCAGTGGAGGTTTGGAAATGTCTTGGAGAGATGGCAGTGAGGTTTTTGACTCAAATATTTAATGGAATATTTGAGGGTGAGAAAATGCCTGAAGAATGGAGAAGAAGTGTGCTGGTTCCCATTTTTAAGAACAAGGGTGATGTACAGAGTTGTAGCAACTACAGGGGAATTAAGTTGATGAGCCACACAATGAAGATCTGGGAGAGAGTTGTGGAAGCAAGACTTAGACAAGATGTGACTATCTGTGAGCAGCAGTATGGTTTCATGCCAAGAAAGAGCACCACAGATGCCATCTTTGCTTTGAGGATGTTGATAGAGAAGTACAGAGAGGGTCAGAAAGAACTCCATTGTGTGTTTGTGGATTTAGAAAAAGCTTATGACAGGGTACCAAGAGAAGAGGTGTGGTATTGCATGAGGAAATCTGGAGTGGCAGAAAAGTATGTTAGACTGGTACAGGACATGTATGAGGACAGCAGGACAGTGGTGAGATGTGCTGTAGGAGTGACAGATAGCTTCAAGGTGGCGGTGGGATTGCATCAAGGATCGGCTCTGAGCCCCTTCTTGTTTGCTCTGGTGATGGACCGACTAACAGATGAGGTCAGGCAGGAATCCCCATGGACTATGATGTTTGCAGATGACATTGTGATCTGTGGTGAGAACAGGGAACAAGTGGAAGAGAACTTGGAGAGGTGGAGGTATGCTCTTGAAAGAAGAGGAATGAAAGTCAGTCGTAGTAAGACAGAGTACATGTGTGTGAATGAGAGGGAGGCCAGTGGAACAGTGAGGCTACAAGGAGCAGAGGTCACAAAGGTGCAGGACTTCAAGTACTTGGGGTCCACTGTCCAGGGAAATGGGGAATGTGGTAAAGAGGTGAAAAAGAGAGTCCAGGCAGGATGGAGTGGATGGAGAAAAGTTTCAGGAGTGATTTGTGACAAAAAGGTGTCAGCAAAGGTCAAAGGAAAAGTTTACAAGACAGTGGTGAGACCAGCTATGTTGTATGGTCTGGAGACAGTGGCATTGACAAAAAGACAGGAGAAAGAACTGGAAGTGGCAGAAATGAAGATGCTGAGGTTCTCCTTAGGAGTGACAAGGATGGATAAGATCAGGAATGAGATCATCAGAGGTACAGCACATGTTGAACAACTGGGAGATAAAGTTAGGGAGGCCAGACTGAGATGGTTTGGACATGTCCAGAGGAGGGACAGTGGGTATATTGGTAGAAGGATGTTAGAAATGCAGCTGCCAGGAAAAAGACAAAGAGGGAGACCAAAGAGGAGATATATGGATGCAGTTAGAGAGGACATGGAGGTAGTTGGAGTGAGGACAGAGGATGCAGAGGACAGAGTGAGGTGGAGGAGGATGACTCGCTGTGGCGACCCCTGAAAAGGGAAAAGCCGAAAGAAGAAGAAGAAGAAGAAGAAGAAGAAGAAGAAGGTTCATAATTCTGCAATATCCTAAGCGCTTACTATTAATATCGTTCATAGTTTGCATATATTTCCTTATATTCTACAATTTGCATATTAATAAATTCATTCGGTGTCAAGTCTTTTCTTCAACCAGTGCTGATCTGACTTGAAAGATCCAGGAAGAAGGTAGACGTAGGCTCAACTCACTTCATCAACTTTATTAATTTCTCTCACAGATGGTTCTACAGCAGTAGCAGCAGAATCAGTAGAATGAATAGTATGAATAGGATGATTAGGTTGAAAACCTTAGGGAAAAAAACAGATCAACAGCTTAGCTTCCAATGTTCTCAATCACTTAAACCATATAAATACATACAAAATTCATATTTTAACTTGTGTAAACACATATTCTGACAAACAAGGAAGTAACCATTTTAAAGCATTTAACCATTATTTTTGACCATTTCTTGATAATTCTTCTAAATGTTCTAATAAATGTTACTGTAATACTTTATTGTCATTTCTTATCTTAATTGTATCTTACCTAATTACATCAAATAAATAATTACAAACAATTGTTTTTAGCCAATAAATCCAGCCCAACAAAGCCAACAAAAGATGCCTAAATCACTGGGATTTTCATGCAAGTAATTTAAGGATTAGAGAAATAAAAGTAATATTTGACTTGCATGATTCATTTCTAAGCTTACAAAATACTAATTGCTTTCATGAAATTCACAATATAGAAAGACTAAATGTGTAATCTAAACTAAAATGGATGATTTAACTTAAAGAGTCTCAAACAGCATTTGGTCAACTTAACTCAAAACTCACAAGAGACTTACAATGGAACTAAACAAACACAGAGGGCCTTCTAAAATCACAAAGGGCCTAAAATCACCTCAAACTACTGTGTTGTTTACCATAAGTTTGCTTCTAGACTCAAAACTGACAGGTTTATTGAAACTGCTACTCACCGGTGCGTGTCTACCTTCCTTCATGCACTGATTCATGGCACTGATTGTGACAAAGAACCACACACCTGCATTAAGACACTAATCAGCATCACAGCAGCTACACCACAGTTTTAGGCTAGAGCTCCCCCTCTGTCTGATCTATATGATCTAACAGAAAATAAAGGTTGAAAGAAAAATGAGTTCAAATGAGGTGCAATTAAAAAGTCAAAACTGTCATTTGACACAACACCTCCCACTTGAGCTCCTGGTGAAAACCCAAGGAGGTCACACAACTTTCCCAGAGTCTTGTAGTTGTTGTTCTTCTATGGGAAGGAGGACAATGAGGCATCTCACATCCCTGTGTAAGATGGTGGCAGGGAACTTTTGTCTACTTTGTCCTTTTGCAGAGTTGGTGCTGGAGACTGGGTAGCTTGGGCACACTCTTACGTTTGCATCTCTGACGATTCCTTTTTTGTCAGAGTTAACATTCACCACTCTGCCAAGTTTATAATGGCTCCTTAGTGCATTTTGGTCAGCAACCCAAACTATGTCTCCCACAGCAACATTTCGCTGTTTGGTGTGCCACTTACTCCGTACAAATAAATTTGGGCCTGCTAGTTCACACCACTTTTTCCAAAATCTGTTTACCTCTGACTGGATGCTCTGGAGTCTCTTATAAGGATAACCCTCAAAGCTGAAGTTAGTTGGATCGCCTTTTGGGCCAGCTCGTCCAAGGAGGAGACAGTTGGGACTGACGTAGCCAACACAACCTTCTCTGCTTTGCACTTGTGCATCTACTGGCCTTTCATTTACAATATTTGCTGCCATGTAGAGAAATGTTTGGAATTCACTCCAAGTGAAGATTCCATCACCAGCCAGGTTCTTGAGAGCTCTTTTTACCAGCTTTACAGCTGCTTCAGCTGACCCATTTCTGTGTGGCGAGTCTGCAGGATGGATTTTCCAGGACCATTCAGTTCCACTTTTGGCTGCTTTGTTTTCCAACTCAGTTTTGTTTAAATTGTCTATGTAATTATACAGGTCTTGAAGTGCAGGTTTGGCACCAACAAAATTTGTACCAGGATCTGACCACAGCTTCCTGGGATGACCCCTGAGTGCAGTAAACCTTTGATAGGCTTGCAGGAAACCTTGAGATGACTGGTCACATATAACATCAGTATGCAATGCTCGTGATGCCATGCAGCAGAATACAATGCCCCATACCTTGAGTTTGACTCTCTTCTTTACCTCATCTTTCACCATGTACGGTCCAAACAGGTCTACAGTGGTGTATTCAAAAGGCTTAGCAGGATTCACTCTCTCTGTGGGTAAATCACTCATAATTTGCTGACATTCCTTTGCCTTGATTTTTTTGCAGATTATACAATTGTCAACAACTTTTTTCGCCAATCTTCGCCCCTTCACCACCCATGCTTTTTTCCTTATTTTGAGAAGAGTTCCAGCAATTCCTTCATGGTTTATATTGTGTGCTTCTCTAGCAAGTACTGTAGATAACCAAGAGTCAAAAGGTAGGATTGGTACTGCAGATTTGTCTTCAACAAACATTTGAACTCTTCCTCCACAGACCAATAGTCCATTGGTGTCACGGTACACAACCAGTCTGTTGAGAGTTGTCTCTGGGAATGTTTTGTTTTCCTGAGCTGCCAAGAATAGACTTATGATGGCATTTTGACGCTCAGCTACAGTTAGTACAGGAATGTTCACTTTCTCAGGTATTTCTTTTCCTTTATCAGGTAGGTTTTTGTTCGTCCTCCACTTCTCCATCCAAGTTTTAACAGCTTGGCAGATCCATGCAACCACATCAACAAGCTTTTGTAGGGTGCTGTATCTTTCTACAATGACCAGTTTGTTGACCCAGCCAGCTCTCTGACTTCCTCCAGCAATAGCTGGATCTTTGACTTGATCTTTCTGGGCTGTTTGTGGAGGCTGCCGAGTTTTGTTTAGTTTAGTCTGGCTTCTTGTGATGGCGGCTGTGAAAGCTTTTCTTTGGAGTTTATTCACATTTTCTCTAGCTTGAGCGGCGACTTCTCCAGGTGACTTTATGGGCCACTCCTCCACTGGTGATTTAAGAAAATTTGGACCATTTTGCCAAACAGATCCTTCATTCAGCTCTGCAGCTGTGCTTCCTCTTGTTATGATGTCCGCAATGTTTAACTCACCAGGAACCCACCACCAATCTTTGACTGGTGCAATCTTTTGGATTTCACCAATACGGTTAGCGTAGAATGTTTGATATCCGTAGCTCTCTCTCTGAATAGCTCCAAGTACTGTTTGGCTGTCAACTAAATGAAACCAGCGCTCCACCTGCATTCTTGACTGTCGCTCAAAGTACTTCCGGAGTCGAGCTGCAAAAACTGCTCCACAGATTTCAGCTTTTACAGCTTCTCCTTTTTGGTCAAGTGGAGTTAGTTTGGCCTTTGCTTCCACAAAGCGGACCTCAGCTCCATGTGCTGTGTTCCATCTGAGGTACATGACAGCTCCATAAGTCTTGTCACTCCCATCTGAGAAGGTGACTGCAACAGGTTGACCTTTCCAGTCAGTTGGTGTCAGACTTCTGGGGAATTTAATCTGGCTTAGGTTGGCATATTCTTCAAAGAGCTTGATGGCTTCCTCTCTGAGTCTAGCTGAGAGTGGCTTGTCCCAGGTCTCATGAGTCATCCTCCCACTAGCAGTTTCTTGGAATGCCTTTCTTACAAGGATTGAACCCTTCTGTTTTACTGGGGAAACAAGGCCAATTGGGTCATAGAGACTGGCTACTTGGCTCAATAACACCCTCCTGCTCAGTGGATTTGGTGTTGCAGGCCTTACCTCATCTTTGATAAGATTCTTACCCATCCGCATTTTCTTTCTCTTCTTAGAGAAATTTATTGAGGTTAGCATGTACAGTTTGTCTTCTTCAGTATCATAGCCTATACCAAGAGCTTTGTTATCTTCATCCCTCATTTGATTTGGGAGGATAATGGTTTTGCTCTGAGGGTTTAGGTTTTTTGTTGGATGTCTCCCATGCTCGTTTGCCTCCCACTTTGACCAGACCACACCCAGGGTTTTAAGTAGAAGCCTCCTGCTTTTAGTATTTTTTCCACTCCTTGCGTGATCAAACTTAGCGTTTCAAGGCTGTTATGGGAAGTGAGGATGTCGTCCACATAGGTGTCCTCTTCTAGGACTCTGCGTTCTTCTTCCAGGTGAGTAAAGCTTGGTAGATTTGCAGTTTCTCTCATTGCTAGTTGTGCAATGCATCCAGCTGGTCTGTCACCAATGTTTACTCTGGTGATGGCAAACTCCTCAATGTCGTTTACAGGTTGATCTCTCCAGAGAAACCTGTGTAGATGCATTTCACGGTCCTCCAGCCAGACTGAATTATACATCTTTTTGATGTCTCCTAAGGCTGCAAACACACCTTGCCTGAATCGTAGCAGGACAGCTCTGATGGGATTAAGCACATCGGGTCCTTTTAGAAGGATATCATTCATACTAAGTCCTTTGAATTTTTGGCTACTGTTCCACACCAACCGAACAGGAGTTGTCACTGAGTGAGGATTTGGGGCAACCAGGTGACTCACATACCACACAGGGCCTTCCCATCTTTCTTTCATCACCTCAGTGAGCTTGATAGCTGCACCCCGGTCCACCATTTCGTGAATTTGATCAGTATATGCTTTCTTCCATTCAGATTCTTTCTCTAGTTGCTTTTCTGTTCTTAAGAATGTGGCTTGGACAGCATTTCTATTATTAGGGAGTGTACCAGGATCCTCTGACCATGGATACTTTGCATCCCAATGCGATGAATTGACGTGAGCATCCTCCTTGACATAAGTAAGTCCTTCTCTTATTATTTCCAGCTCCTTCTCCTCTGCAAGGGTCATTTCCTTCCCACCAGGCTGACAGTTGCCACAACGGCACCCTCCACATTTAAGCTCACAGGATGCGCCAATGCTCTCCCATCTCCACAATTCGAGGAAGTCACAGGTTGTGGTAACTGTAGTTGTATATAGCGGGACTTTTTCTGGACTTGGGTGCACTGGAAACTCCTCGTATTTCACAGCAGCAGTCCGCATTGACCGAGCAAAGTGAGTTTTTGACATGTGTGCTGCCATTTCAACAGTCTCAAACAAACTAGGATGAGCACCACCTACAGTCTTTCCCAGAGGGCCTTCCCACAAGACAAGGTCTCCAACCACTCTGACCCTTTGAGGGGCAAGTCTTCCCTCACGGTGACTGATCAGTAACTCAACTTCTTTAGGCCTTTTCAGTTCTTCAAGCTCCACTTCTGGGAAGAAGGTTTGAAGTTTTCTTGGTTCAATTTCTTTATGGACTTTGGCAATTTCATCCAGCCCATAACAAATCAGTTCATGTGCTCTCACCTTCCCTGTAGGTGTTTGAATGCGGACTCTGAGGAGGTATCTCTTTGTGTTCACTCTCATGGACATTCCACCCACACCATATAACACTAGAGTCATTTCCTCACTGCGTAGTCCTAGACGGTCAGCAGCCTTATGTGTGATGTAATTTGTGTCAGATGCCAGGTCTATAAGTGTTCCAATCTTCTGACCTGCATTAGCTGTTACCTCCATTAACATCAGAATGACTGGCAGCTCAGACAGTCCATGCTTTTCAAGTAGTTTAGATGGAGCTTTGATTGAGTTTCCTGCTCGGGTATTTCCATTTGTGAATGCCTTCCTGCACCTCTCTGCCATTTCTGGAGACAATTCAGACAAGAAATTGTCTTGGTCAGCTGTCAGTTTGGTCTTACTTGGACTGCTTTTCCGTAAGACCTCATCATCCACTTTGGTGTTTTTGGGGCAGAGGAAGTAGTGGTGGTCAGCTGAGCCTCCCCTTTTGCACTCTTTATTCCTGCAGAGGTATGCATCTTTACAACTTCCTCCATCAGAATGCCAGCAGAGACATTTCATGCATGACCCTAATTTCTTTAAAGTGGCTTTCTTCTCTGGAACAGTCAGAGCCTTAAACTTTCTACAGAAGAAAAGTTTATTATAATGTCTCTCTTCCCCACACACACCACATACATTTTCATGCTCACTTTTTGTGGTTTTGGTGTTGGCAAACTTCTTCTCTGGTCTCTTGACTGGGTAATGATCTGGCTTATCAGCGATCTTCAGTTGCTCCAGCCTTTCCAGTATGCCTTCCTGCTTTTGTAGGAAGTTTAGAAGCATGTCAAAATGGTTGTCCGTTGTTACGTTGTTACTAGGATCCATCATGAACATGAGCCAGTCCCTCTTCACAAAGTCTGGAAGTTTGCTTTCTATTGTCTTTATCATTAGTGGGTTCTTAAGTGCACCGGTGTCTCCCAGGTCAGTGAGATCCGTCAGTGCCTTTTCCACCACCTGGATCAAGTCAATTACTTTTCTTGGTTGGTTTCCTTTCACAGGGGGTAATTTCTCCAAATCTTCTAAGATTTCTATTGCTATTAGAGATTTATTCCCATACCTGTTTGAGAGTACTCTGAATACATCGTCAGCAGAGTTGTACGTTGACAGTCTTAGCTCTTTTGCTAGTTTTCCATCAATACTGTCCAGAAGTTGTATTTTCTTCACCTCCATCGATCCAGTTGGCTCCCCTTGCTTTTGCAAGCTTTCCCACTCCTTCTTCCATCTATAATATTCTCGTTTATCACCAGTGAAAATGGGAAGAGATGTGGGTTTTAATCTTACAATTGGGTTTGCACCAACGGGTGTCAGCAATGGTGCTCCACTCCTCCCACTAGTGGCTTCTGTGACCCGACATGTGACAAATTCTGCCCTTCTCAGTTCAAGTTTATTTTTCATTGATTTTAAGTTTTTCACTCTTGTATCAAAAGTTCTTCTCTCTTCTACAGGGATCCATCGCTCCCAGACTAGCATGGTTTCAATAGCTTGCTTTACCCTTTTTTCCAAAAGGTTCATGTGGACCTCAAAGCCTTCAACATTTATGTTCAAGACAGGCAAGTCGGTTGCTATTTGTCCACTTTCTTCAGCCTCCAGGACAGCTGTTATCACTTCCTGCTGGCCATATCTGGACCACAAGTTATCTTGAACAGTCTCTCTTATGAGTTTAAATTTTTCTTCAGCCTCTCTTGCTGTTTGATCAATCTCCTCTTGCTGTTCAATATATGGTTCCTCATCTTTTGTTGTGTCTGCCAGTGATAATAGTCCTGACATATAATTGTCATTTCTTTCTAATAGTTCTTTGAGACATTCAGAAAGTTTCTTAAATTCCTCCATTAGTTCTCCATGAACCATTATATTTGCATCTCTCATGACAATGTTGGCTTGACGAGTGAAAAGGCTCTTAGCAATAGTCCGCTCCTTCTTGAGCTGTTTGACTTCTTCTGCCATTCTGTCCTTGCGTCCACAGCACCTGGATTTGCAAAGCCGTTTATCTTTACTCCTTGCTGTTCGCTCGGTTTTCAACTCGCTCGGTTTTCAACTGTCAAGTCTTTTCTCTCAACCAGTGCTGATCTGACTTGAAAGATCCAGGAAGAAGGTAGACGTAGGCTCAACTCACTTCATCAACTTTATTAATTTCTCTCACAGATGGTTCTACAGCAGTAGCAGCAGAATCAGTAGAATGAATAGTATGAATAGGTTGAAAACCTTAGGGAAAAAAACAGATCAACAGCTTAGCTTCCAATGTTCTCAATCACTTAAACCATATAAATACATACAAAATTCATATTTTAACTTGTGTAAACACATATTCTGACAAACAAGGAAGTAACCATTTTAAAGCATTTAACCATTATTTTTGACCATTTCTTGATAATTCTTCTAAATGTTCTAATAAATGTTACTGTAATACTTTATTGTCATTTCTTATCTTAATTGTATCTTACCTAATTACATCAAATAAATAATTACAAACAATTGTTTTTAGCCAATAAATCCAGCCCAACAAAGCCAACAAAAGATGCCTAAATCACTGGGATTTTCATGCAAGTAATTTAAGGATTAGAGAAATAAAAGTAATATTTGACTTGCATGATTCATTTCTAAGCTTACAAAATACTAATTGCTTTCATGAAATTCACAATATAGAAAGACTAAATGTGTAATCTAAACTAAAATGGATGATTTAACTTAAAGAGTCTCAAACAGCATTTGGTCAACTTAACTCAAAACTCACAAGAGACTTACAATGGAACTAAACAAACACAGAGGGCCTTCTAAATCACAAAGGGCCTAAAATCACCTCAAACTACTGTGTTGTTTACCATAAGTTTGCTTCTAGACTCAAAACTGACAGGTTTATTGAAACTGCTACTCACCGGTGCGTGTCTACCTTCCTTCATGCACTGATTCATGGCACTGATTGTGACAAAGAACCACACACCTGCATTAAGACACTAATCAGCATCACAGCAGCTACACCACAGTTTTAGGCTAGAGCTCCCCCTCTGTCTGATCTATATGATCTAACAGAAAATAAAGGTTGAAAGAAAAATGAGTTCAAATGAGGTGCAATTAAAAAGTCAAAACTGTCATTTGACACAACATTCGGGTCTGGACGACCCACTGGACAATTGGCTGATAAAGATCTTCGGTCACTGGAAACAGGTGTTTGTATCTATAATATGGTATCATTGGCTATTTTCTTAGGCATATCTGCGGGTGCTGCTGCGTGCCTTGTTTAAGGTCTTTGACGGTAAGACTCATCACATCCACTCTGGAAAAACGAGATCCTGAAGTGATGAGACAACTGTTTTTGTTAAAAAACTATAACTTGGAGGATTTTGAAAAAACGGATTAAATATTGTGTATATATGCGTTTTAGCTGCGGTATTAGGTGTGTGATTTTATTTCTTTTGGGATGGACCTCAGCAGAATGAGGTCCAAAGGGGGATTGTTGTGAAATAAAAATATATTTGTCTTCGTGTTTTACATTTATTTTGAAGGGGTTTTTCATACGGTGTTCAAATGATCAGTTTCTTTTGTAGAGTGATAAAGATTTACTAAAGGACACAGGCAGATCTGTTCTGGTGAGGCTTGGGGATGATAATATAGCTGGTGCCTCTTTGTCCTGTCAGTTTTACGACTTTGTAGAATATATGACTGGGAGAAGTCCACTGAAAGCCACTCTCTGGCTCTGCATGTTTGTTCAGTTAGAAAGTAACAAGAACAGCTCTAAATATGTGTGTAGGGTATGATCTTTAATGTAATTTAATGTCCAGTTACATTAATTGGTCATTTAGTGGTCTATTAGAGTGTGCGTGTTTATAAGTACTCAGCAATAAATGTACATTTATTTTAGTCATCGATGTGTCTCGGTGCCCCTCCCCCTGGGGCTTGGGGAGACCTGAGCAAGCTGAGGGGAGGCAGTGGTATTTCCTGTGTCTTCTGGCAATAAAGGGGGGACAACAGTCTCTGAAACAAAACCCCCACAGAAGAGTCAGTTTAAAGCAGGCAACCCCTACAGAAGGGTATAAAAAGTTTCCATCCTCCAACAGCAAGGCAGAAGTAAGCCCACGGATCAGGTTGTATGTTCTCCCTGTCCCCCTCTCTCCCTGCCTCCTCCCTTCTTCTCTCTCTCTCTCTTTTTCTCTCACTGTCCACGTTTTTAAACAAATGTAATGGATGTTAGGAATAGAACAAATGTATTCTGTGACTTTTTAAACTTATAATTAAACTGGTTTTTGGAACTTTAAATTACGTGCGTTTGATGTATTTTCAGTGTATCTCTCCTTTCTGTTCCAAAGTGAACCAAAAAACGAATTCTGGGGCGAATAAGAATTAAAAGCCAACAGGTTAAAACTTATTTTACGTTTGTCTTTTATTGGATAAAAAAAAGGAGTTTCACAAACTCCTTTTTTTAATCTCAGTCCTCATATTTTTATCCAATAAAAGACAAACGTAAAATAAGTTTTAACCGTACCGAGTGAGATTCGAACCAGCTTTTGAGAAAAGGATCTGCGTGCTAATCCAATGCTTAAAGCAGTGACCTACTGGGCAACTAGAGTTTTGTAGGTCCATTCTGTCTTTTAACAGATCGCCCCCGGAAAATCCTTGCTACGCACGTGTAAAATAAGCTGATTTGTAATCAGTTATTTTCAAACAGTAAACTCAGAAACACTAATATATACTGTATATTCAGCTAACAAATATTTTTTAGCGGCGTCCCTTCTCTTTCCACATACACACCAAGCACGCACACACTTCCCACCCACTTCAAGAGAACGCCCCACCCACTTCAAGGACGGCTCAACACGTTTGCCGCACGTAAGGCGGAAGTACGTAATCACGCAAACCTGAAGGCTAGACCGTCCCATTTCAGCAGTTTCGTCCAGCCCACCCGGCCTTGTGAGTCCGTGGCCTACTCGGCCCAGCTAGGCTGGGTCCTCATGAGGACGCAGCCCCTGAATTGAGACACAGCCATAGTCTGCAGGTTAAAGCACTGAGTCATTGCTGAGTTAGCAGACCCCTCCTCTCACACTTTGCTGCTGAGCTACCCAAAATTTTGGTATCTAAAAACTAATTGTATTAAATGTTTTTGTTTAAATCTTTGTTAGCTAACAAATCCAACTTTACACACACATACATGTCAACCTCTTCGGACGTTTACCTGTATAAAAAAAACTCAAAAATCCGTAAATTTTGCAAAACATTCATACAACTAGCACCCGGGGGGGGTGGGTGTCGGCTCAGTTGCGGAGATGACAGCGCCTGCTGCGAAGCAGGAGGAGGAAAGGAGAGCGGAAAAAGTTCAAAACTTGTTTCTAGTGGCAGAAAAGGTTGGAAGATGGCTGTTTGATGTTATTTATTGTTTTTGTTTTTTTTTATCATCCTACAGGCTCTGACATGTTTGATTAACTTGAAAATGAGGTTTTGAAAAAATCCGAAAGACTTGAAAAAATCCGGAAGATTGCTCTATACGTCCGTATACCTGCAAAATGACGTAAAATCTTTATAATTTACGGACAATACGTACAAGTTGACATGTATGCACACATGACTAAATTTCTCTCTTTGTGACCAAGCACTGCCACTGGAGCACGACACAGTGCACAGGCTGTGTCTGTAAGATTTGCTTTTTCATTTTTTTTAATAAACTGTAGCCTCGACAGCTAAGTCTGGGTTTGATGCATTTTCTGTCCTCCTCCAAACACTCAAAAAAAACACAAAGGCGGGTAGGCTAGTAAAATCAGCCCTCCTCTGAGCCGGCTTACGCCAAAAACACACTACATGCGTTACAGCTCCGCCCCGCTCCGGTCCGACCTCCGCAGCAAATACGCACCCATTATAATCAATGACAGAATTTACACTGGCTCCGCACGGCGGCGGCGAGCTGCGGAGAGCGGACGGCAGTCCGTCAAAATTAGAAATTTTTCTATTTCTGCCGGACGCCGGAGCTGTGCGGAGTCAACTTTTGAAGATTACGTCGCACCAACAGGAAAAGGAACGAGCACAACTTCCGTATTTACAAAATAAAATCACCACGGGCGGACTTAATCCTAGCTCTATACGGATTTATTTGTACAAAAATGCTTTCAAACTATCATTTATGACTACGCCTACAAACGCAATACAATAAATAAATAAATAAAGTATTTTATTCTGAAATGTAATACATCACTTCCTGTTGCTCAAACCATGTCCTGTCGCTCATTTACGAGAGAAGATCAAGGCAGCAGTCTCTACTGTTGTTCTCCTTCTTCCACCGAATGAATTGTTTTGTTCTGACTTACTTATTTATCACTTGATTTATCGCGCGATCCCGCAAATCCCGCGCATGCGTCTAGGAGCGGCGAATGCAGGCGGACCTGAGCTGAGCGGAGGTAGTGGAAATTGGAGTTTGAGACGCTCAGCTGCGACCTGCGGAGCGGAGTGGACCGCATGTAGTGTATTTTTGGCGTGAGGAGGTAGTATCAGGCACAGCTCAACTGACTTTTGAAAAAGCAACCCACCGATCCGCACTCAGATAATATTAATGAGCTGATGACATCAGTGAGCGACCGCAGCATCTAATCAACAAACAGATTTATTACCGAGGGAATATTAAAGACGGCACAAAACAGCAACTAACTCACTAAATGAGCTGAGTCTTATTTTGAACCAATACATTCGTTACTACCTTATCAGTTCATGTTGATGTAAAACTCAATTTACAGTTGACAATGGCACTGGTCCTCTTAGCACCTTCTCCCTGTTTATATTCTGCTCAAGCATTGGTGGTGTGTACAGGTTACTTAAGGATATTTTGCCAATTATTTCTAGAAATGTAGATATGGTTTAGTCAGATTTTTGTCCCTGTGTGGATCAAAGAAAGTCCTCCATGAAATCAAACTTGTTGACTCATTTCCTTCCTTTTACAATTCATAAAGAAGTTCATAGATTCATTCGACCATGAATGAAATATGTGAAAATGATCTTTAATAACCCAAGATCCATATTTTATATATATAAAATCAGTGGTTATTAAACTGGAAACTGTATTTTAGGCAACCACATTAATCAAGTTGCCTAAAATATTTATTTAACTTACCTTTTAAGTTAAAGGTTTCCTTTTTAAATCTGATACTCTGTCAAATGAAAAATGCAAACCATTAAATTCTGTTGTCAAAGAAGAAAAAACAATATTAGGGTGTCATTTTTGGTTTGATTTTCATTTTTTCCAACACATTTAAAAGTTAAATCACAAAATTAATTTTACAAATTTTAAATATGTGTTCTCTATTTGTTTGTTTTTTCCCCAAAGATGCGGTTGTAGACCACTATCCTGGAACGAAGATTTCCGACATCAGAAAAGCAATTAATGCAAGAATCTGCGAATTGAGGCATCAAGTAAAGCAAAAGAAAATAAATGATGAAACTGAGCAGATTTAGCAAAGTACTAGTTACTTGTTTACTATTTCATATTTACTAGTTGGGGCTGTTAAAATGCAAGCACAAGTGGTAAAATGTTTCAGTTGTTCCAAAAACAATATTTTTGTTTTGTTTTACTGTGACTGAATGTGAAAGACTGAAGTTAATGCAAAAAAAAACAACAAAAAAAAAACGTTATAACATTTTGCTATTTTGTCTTTTCTTTTGCTTATAAATCGCATGTGCTTTTATGCCTTGCTTATGTTTACATGATCCTCTTTGTGTGTCGTTGTTGGCAACCAGTGCACTTGTTAAAAAGTTTTTTTGTGTAAATGAATAAAAGTGAAGTTCCATTTTAAATACTGTATCCTGTTATTTAATGTATTGTTAAAATGTTTAACTGTTCAAAAGCATGTGTGAAATCTCAATCCTTTGACATAGAGAATAATATATGTGAACATATATGTAAAGGTAAATATATATGAAAATATATCAAAAAATAATGTCATATATATATATATATATATATATATA
>JBBPBX010006054.1:38730-52965 GCA_038048925.1 Garcialebias charrua
TATATATATAAATATATATACATAAATATATATACATATATATATATATAATATATATATATATATAATATATATATATATATATATAAATATATATATATATATATATATATATATATATAAATATATATACATATACTATATAAATATATAAATATATATATATAATACACACTTTGTACATACATATACACTTTGTATATATGTATATATTATTAGTTTTTTTTAGATAGCAATGTGTTTTCTACTTTTAAATAACTGTGTTTTGTTTATTTTAGATAGCAATGTGTTTTCTACTTTTAAATGTGTTTTCTACCTGTAAATAAATCTGTAAAATGTTGGTTTTAGTCTGCTATTCATTTTTTTGGTCCTTAGTTAATACTACATGTTGGCACAAAAGTTTCCCCAAATAACAAATACAGTACTGTACTAGTTCAGTACGACTTCAGATAATCGTTTTCTTACTTACTTAATAAAAAGTAATAATTAGAGATTATATAATGAAATGTAAGTTATATAAGGTATCACCATAAACCGAAAACAGTTGCGTTTCTGTATGAATACTTAAAACTAACTAAAACTAACCGAAAGACAGAACAGAAATTTATCACACAATTTTCATCTGTAATTTTTAATGCAATTATACACATTCAACAAATGAAAATGTGGATACGACAGTGTTCACAATGAACGGCGTGTACTTGGTCATATAAAGAACTAAATTAAACAAAAGTAATAAGTATAACAAAAAACAGAATGACTTGGCTCTGCAGGTGATTTGGTAGAACTTAACAGAGCCGTTGCAGGTCAGTGGGGGTGATGACTACTCTGTTTGTTGACATGCCACTGCTCCTTCTTCTGAGAAGTATGCCATGAATGCCCCTCTGGTGGCCATTGCCTCGCTTGACGCACAGTTTGCTCCCATTCTCTGGACACCAGGAAGGGGTTCTTCTGTTCCACGGTGTGCTGGTATGGTGTTGTCAACCCGCATTAAATTGTGGAGAACACAAGTGGCTTTGACACACTTCTCCACAACCTCAGGGGAGATTTCAAGGTCACGCCGAAACATACGCCACTGACAAGACCAGATCCCAAATGCGTCCTCAACCACCAAACGTGCACGTGACAGCCGATAGTTGAAAACACGTTGCTCTCTGGTCAGTTCCCCACGTCCTGGGAAGGGCCGCATTAAATTTCTGCGCAGCGGGAACGCTTCATCTGCCACGATGACGTGGGGCTGGGGTCCTCTGTCCCCACCGCCAGGGAGGTGCTGGTCCGGTGGCAGATTGAGTGTGCCGTCACGCAGAGCCTGACCAAAGATGGAGTTGGCCAAGATCCCGCCGTCACTGGTTCTTCCATATCCCCCAACATCTATGATACGGAACCTGTATTTTGCATCTACCACGGCTAGAAGAACCAATGAGTGTGAACCTTTATAATTAAAAAACATTGAGCCTGAATTGCGAGGTGCTTTCAGCCTGATATGCTTTCCATCCAAAGCACCGCAGCACAGAGGGAAGTTCCATATGTCCTCAAACTCCTTCGAAATGGACCTCCAATCATCCACTGTAGGTACAGCCATGAAGTCCTCCACTAGACAGTCCCAGATTGCTGTGGCCACATCAGGAACAATGGTGGCGACAGTGGAAATTCCCACACGAAAGCTGTTTGCTATGGTCCTGTAGGAGTCCCCAGTAGCAAAAAACCTGCATAGAGAAAGAGTAATTACAATTATTACAGAAATTACATTACATTAAACGTACTACATCTGTAATGCACATAATAGAACCTACACACGCACACACACACACACACCTCTATATGTATACACATTAGGATGTGTGGCAAACATCACTCAGATAGACACAATACTGTATGTATGTGCTTATGTACACACTCTTCTATCTTCTTCTTCTTCTTCTTCTTTCGGCTTTTCCCTTTTCAGGGGTCGCCACAGCGAGTCATCCTCCTCCACCTCACTCTGTCCTCTGCATCCTCTGTCCTCACTCCAACTACCTCCATGTCCTCTCTAACTGCATCCATATATCTCCTCTTTGGTCTCCCTCTTTGTCTTTTTCCTGGCAGCTGCATTTCTAACATCCTTCTACCAATATACCCACTGTCCCTCCTCTGGACATGTCCAAACCATCTCAGTCTGGCCTCCCTAACTTTATCTCCCAGTTGTTTAACATGTGCTGTACCTCTGATGATCTCATTCCTGATCTTATCCATCCTTGTCACTCCTAAGGAGAACCTCAGCATCTTCATTTCTGCCACTTCCAGTTCTTTCTCCTGTCTTTTTGTCAATGCCACTGTCTCCAGACCATACAACATAGCTGGTCTCACCACTGTCTTGTAAACTTTTCCTTTGACCTTTGCTGACACCTTTTTGTCACAAATCACTCCTGAAACTTTTCTCCATCCACTCCATCCTGCCTGGACTCTCTTCTTCACCTCTTTACCACATTCCCCATTTTCCTGTACAGTGGACCCCAAGTACTTGAAGTCCTGCACCTTTGTGACCTCTGCTCCTTGTAGCCTCACTGTTCCACTGGCCTCCCTCTCATTCACACACATGTACTCTGTCTTACTACGGCTGACTTTCATTCCTCTTCTTTCAAGAGCATACCTCCACCTCTCCAAGTTCTCTTCCACTTGTTCCCTGTTCTCACCACAGATCACAATGTCATCTGCAAACATCATAGTCCATGGGGATTCCTGCCTGACCTCATCTGTTAGTCGGTCCATCACCAGAGCAAACAAGAAGGGGCTCAGAGCCGATCCTTGATGCAATCCCACCTCCACCTTGAAGGTATCTGTCACACCCACAGCACATCTCACCACTGTCCTGCTGTCCTCATACATGTCCTGTACCAGTCTAACATACTTTTCTGCCACTCCAGATTTCCTCATGCAATACCACACCTCCTCTCTTGGCACCCTGTCATATGCTTTTTCTAAATCCACAAACACACAATGGAGTTCTTTCTGACCCTCTCTGTACTTCTCTATCAACATCCTCAAAGCAAAGATGGCATCTGTGGTGCTCTTTCTTGGCATGAAACCATACTGCTGCTCACAGATAGTCACATCTTGTCTAAGTCTTGCTTCCACAACTCTCTCCCAGATCTTCATTGTGTGACTCATCAACTTAATTCCCCTGTAGTTGCTACAACTCTGTACATCACCCTTGTTCTTAAAAATGGGAACCAGCACACTTCTTCTCCATTCCTCAGGCATTTTCTCACCCTCAAATATTCCATTAAATATTTGAGTCAAAAACCTCACTGCCATCTCTCCAAGACATTTCCAAACCTCCACTGGTATGTCATCAGGTCCTACTGCCTTCCCCTTCTTCATTCTTTTCAGAGCTTTCCGGACTTCACCCTCACTAATCTTTCCCACTTCCTGGTCCACAGTTTCTATGACCTCCACTCTTCTTTCTCTTTCATTCTCTTCATTCATTAGCTCCTCAAAGTAATCCTTCCATCTTCCCATCACACTCTCCTCACTTGTTAGAACATTCCCATTCCCATCTTTAATAAGCCTAACCTGCTGCACATCCTTTCCAGCCTGATCCCTCTGTCTTGCCAATCGGTACAAGTCCTTCTCGCCCTCTTTAGTGTCCAGTCTCCCATATAACTCATTGTACGCCCTCTGCTTTGCTTAGCTACTTCCCTCTTTGCTCTATGTCCCATCTCCTTATATTCCTGTCTCCTCTCTTCAGTCCTCTCACTGTCATATTTCTTCTTGGCTAATCTCTTTCTTTGAATGGCGTCCTGCACTTCACTATTCCACCACCAGGTTTCCTTATCATCCATTCTCTGTCCAGATGACACACCAAGTACCTTCCTACCTGTCTCTCTAATTACTGTTGCTGTAGTAGCCCAGTCACTTGGAAGCTCTTTCTTACCACCCAGAGCCTTTAACAGCTCGTCTCTGAATTTCTCACAACATTCTTCCTTCTTTAGCTTCCACCATTTGGTCTTCTTCTCTGGTTTTACTCTTTTTCTCTTCTTCGCAACAACAGTCATTCTACACACAACCATCCGATGCTGTCTGGCCACGCTCTCCCCTGCTACAACCTTACAGTCTCCAATCTCTCTCAGGTTTCCTCTTCTACACAGAATGTAATCGACCTGTGTACTCCTTCCTCCACTCTTATAGGTCACTCTATGTTCCTCCCTCTTTTGGAAATAGGTATTGACTATAGCCATTTCCATTCTCTTGGCAAAATCCACCACCATCTGTCCTTCCTGGTTTCTTTCCTTGACACCAAACCTACCCATCACTTCCTCATCCCCTCTGTTTCCTTCACCAACATGTCCATTCAGGTCTGCTCCAATCACCACTCTTTCCTCCCTGGGAATACTCTCTATCACTTCATCCAAATCTTTCCAAAATTTATCTTTCTCCTCCCCATCACATCCAACCTGTGGAGCATAACCACTTACTATGTTTAGCATCAGACCTTCTACTTCTACCTTTAGACACATCACCCTATCTGACACTCTCTTCACATCTACTACATTCTTTGCCAACTCCTCCTTCAGGACCACCCCTACTCCATTTCTCTTTCTATCCATACCATGGTAAAACAGTTTGAACCCTGCTCCAATACTGCGAGCCTTGCTGCCCTTCCACTTGGTCTCTTGGACACATAAAACATCTACCTTTCTTCTCTGCATCATGTCAGCCAGCTCTCTACCTTTGCCTGTCATTGTCCCCACATTTAGAGTTGCAACCCTCAGTCCTACATTCTTCACTTTCCTCCTCTCCCTCTGTCTCCTGACACGTTTTCCTCCTCGGCGTCTTCGTGTCTCCTGACACGTTTTCCTCCTCGGCGTCATGAATGCACTTTTCATTAATAAAAATCCCATTTGGATTCCAGCTCCTTCAAAGTGATTGTTTTCTTAGTTACAGATAATAAACAGAACTTTGTTGTGTTTTAAATGTTGATTAGATGAAAAGTATAGTTTAACTTTTTTTTAATATAGTTTAACTATCTGTTGAGCAATATAAATATTTTTTTATTTAGGATTTTCATCTGTTTCATTCATTCAACCTTTATTTATACAGGCTAGCCTCGTTGAGTCACAGGGACTCATTTACAAGAGGGACCTGTCTCACTCACACCAAACAACCATCCACTCTCACACTCACACCTAGGGTCAATTTAGAGTCACCAATCAGCCTAACAAGCATGTTTTTTGGTCTGTGGGAGGAAACCGGAGTACCCGGAGGAAACCTGTTACACATGCCAGGAAATCTGTTACACATGCCATTTCAAAAACAAGATTATTATTAGCATCCCATTTTAAAAAGAGGATAAAAATACAAGTTTGTGACAAAAACAGAGGCAAAGACTCTTCTGTGGAACACTTTTGAGAAAGCGAGTCTTGAAATGTGACGTTTTTGAGAAGGTCAATTGTCAGTGAAGCACAAACTTGCTATTGTCACCATTTAACTTTGTTTTCTGTCATCGTCTGTCATATCTGCAAATATCTCAAATTGTTAGAGGTCATGCAATGTTAGAGCATGTAATCCCTTAAAATTATAGGAAGTGTTTCTAACTCATTTAACAAAAGAGTCCATTTTAATTGTTCACAAAGTTTAGTTGTATTCTTGTTGAAAATATAAAGATAATCATAAATATAGATAGGATTTAGCAAAAATAAGAGACTACTAAACTTGTGGTGCAGTGAGATCAAATTCAGGTCGTTGCCCCAATAAAATGACTAAAATAGATAAATTGTAATAAACATTATAACTAAATATTAAGAAAATCCACTGATTATAAACAGATCATCACTAACAAAAGCAAATGGACTAACAGAATAAATGTACTGACATGAAACTGTAATTTGATGCCTCCTGTTTGACTTCAGTTAAGAAAAGACAAAGCACAGCTCATTGAGTTGTTAATATTTCATGTTTGTTTGTTGCTACACACCAAGGTAAAACTGTCACGCAGTGAGACGTGGACAACTACAAAAAGTTCTGTTATTGACCACTGACTGAAGTTTGACGGTTCGTTTCAGAGCCGGGACATCAGACTGTTTTGTGCCAACTGAACGTCACTGAGCGACAGCAGCAAACCACAGCGACTCAATGAATCAAAAAGGCACGTGGTAACGTGTCACTTTCTAATTAGTGCGACTTGACACACACTACCAGAAAACAAATGACCTAAAAGAACAACAAGAAGGAGAAGGATCTCATTTCCGACCTCTAACTTTCCCCCCCGTCTTTTCTCCAAATGTTCATGGTGGACTGAAAGAAGTGACTCTGACTTATCTTACAAAATAACCTCTGTGGTTCTGGGCGTCTTTTAAAGAAGTCTTTAAATAGCCTCTGTCCTTCTTGTGTGTGCCTTTAGGAAATCCCAATCCTCCCAAACTGGAAGGGTCACTGCAACCTACAGGCAACTCCCTCAAAGTCAGCTGGATTAGACAGGATGATGGCGGCTCTCCCATCTTACACTATCTCATTCGCTACAAACCAGTGAGTATGGAGTTGGTTTATAGAAAGTGTTTACACAATCTCACCTATGCTTCAGTTTCCAGGTCCAGTACACCCAATTATGTTTTTGGCAAGTATTCATACATAGAAGTAAAAACAAAAGTCTAAAGGGAAGAAACCAAAAATTGGCTAAAAGATCAGGCACTTTGCATTTTTCACGTAGGTCACTGTCAGGGTTGTGCTAGCCTGGTTAAAACCAGACCCTTGTCCTTCACTTCGCTTCGTACTAGGGTCTGGGACTTCTCCCATAGACAACGATTTCTCCGGTAGATTTTTGACCGGACCAATCAGAGAACAGAAGGCGGAGTTTTGAACGACGTCGACTGACGTCGTCAGTTAAAATGGCTGCCGCCACGAAGGAATTTTCAAGAAAACAAGGTAAAAAACTATTATTTCTTTGCTGAGAAAAAATATATTTCTTAGCTGACGTTATATCAGAAGTGTTCCTGAGCTTAACAGTTCCTAAATCAATTCACGAAATGGTCAAATCTGCTGGATTTAAATTGTTTCGGTTTGACATTTTCCAAACAGCCTCGGGTGCGCTACGAAAATAAATGATAAAAAATCGAATTTTATCTCAAATGTTTCATCTAGGCCAACAGTCAGTAAATTAGAGCCATATAATTACACACTGGTAGCAGAAAAAATATCCACCGAGTGGTTTCTGAGCTATTTATCTGATAGCCTGGACCTCGCCAGGCTAAACTAACAAAACTCCGCCTTCTGTTCTCTGATTGGTCCGGTCAAAAATCTACCGGAGAAATCGTTGTCTATGGGAGAAGTCCCAGACCCTAGTACAAAGCGAAGTGAAGGACAAGGGTCTGGTTTTAACCAGGCTAGGGTTGTGCTAGCTTGGTCTTGTAACCCTGAGGTTGTGAATTTGAGCCCAGGTTGCTTCAAGGACATCTGGCGTAAAACAATTGCCCAACTCTCCATGCATGTATCATGTTTAACCCCTGAAAAAGGGGCAGCTGAAAGAAAAACAACAGAAGTCACTGTCAGGAAGTTTCCTATGTGGCTGTCTGCTGCTGATGTTGCTACATCCCACATTACCTGAACCTTCAAGCTCATCTGAAATACTGCAACTTGGCTCTTAACAGGAACTGGTAGGTTTAAGCATATCTCTCCAGTTTTGTCCTCCTTCACTGGCTCCCTGTACATAGAATATATTTTAAAATGATCCTGCTAACCTTTAAGTGTCCAAGTGGCCTTGCACCTTCATACCTCTCTGAGCTATTTGAACCATGTTCCTTCTTGGGCACTGGGAGCTGCTTTTGGCTGTTCCAAAAACCAGGCTGAAGCTCAGGAGATTGGGCTTTTTCAGTCATGGGCCCTAAACTAAAAAACAACCTGTCCCCCAACATTAGACAGGACACTTCTCTTACTGTTTTAATAAATCTGTTTTAAAAACACACCTGTTTTCTCTGATGTTGAACACAGTGCAAGTTGTTTTAGTACAAAGTGTTTTATTGTTCTGTGTTTTTATGTTTTTCTTTTGATGCTTTTAAAGGGGACCACAGATGCAAAATTCACTTTTTAATGTTTTTTTTACTCAACTTTGGGTATTTACTTCATAAAAAAACAGTCCTTGTGCCAAAAAAATGCACCCAGTGGTTTATTTACTCTAAGTAGATTTATTTATTTTTGATAAATACACCAGGATTCACACTTCCTGCAGTTATTGACGTCACAGGCCGTAGCCAATCACCTCAAACCTGAGTCCAGCCCCTCACCTAGCAACCCCTGGTTAGGCTCAACCCACTTCTGTATTAAACACATGACTGTTGTTTTTCATGATTTCATCTCATCTTTTGTTTATATGTTCTTAATTTCATGTGTACAGCACTTTGTTGCAGCTGTGTTTTTTTTAAATGGCTTTATAAATAAAGTATAATTGTTATTTTTATGTTTTAGTTCAATTTTTAGTGTATTTGCGATCGCTCCCAACGCGCAGCCGGCAAAAATTAAACGAGCGGACCCCCGGCGTAGGGACCGGCGGCAACGGGACACTGCTTCTGGCGGATGGAGCGGAGCTTCAACTGTACAGCCTCGCTGCAGCCTCGCAGCAGCCTCGCAGCAGCGAGGACCTTCTCCTTACGGATTAATTTACGGGAGACACTTGGTGAACTTTGTGTTGTCTTGACTGGAACAGCGATAACTCCCAAAATCTCCGCGTGCAACGAGCGGAGCTGGCGAACACCGGAAGAGGAACAAGCTAACATTAGCATCGGATTCGGGTGGTCTAATGCTAAAAGGAGCAGCAAATTGCGGCGCGCTCAGACGGGTTTCGGTAAGTTATCTTAAGCTAGCACTAACAGTAAGTCAAATGAGTAATAAAAAAAGAGCTAATTTTAAAACAACAACACATTACAGATACTGGCTGTTACAGAGGGCGTAAACAGATCGTTGAAGGGCGTGGACTTCAGAACTTGTATCAGAAACCGGTCGTTCAAAACGAAAGTTAAAAATGGCAGAATTAAAAAGGGTATAATTGATTATCTAATAATTATTTTGTGCATTAAATTGAAGGAATAGGGTCTGGATATCCCACAGAAATACCATAAAAATTTAAAAAATACATCTGAGGTCCCCTTTAAGTAATTTTCTTTTTTCTTTATTATTAAATTACCATACTCCATTGATTTTATTGTTAAGTGCTTTGGCTGTTTTAAATGTCCTTCATAAATAAAGTTGACTTGACTCAAAGTTATTTCTCTGAGCAAAATTTGAATTTGACATTTTTCATTGGCAAATATTTCAATGGTTTAAATCTCAGAAGTGAACATTTTCAGTTCTTTTATTATTTTGCAGCAAAAAAAAAATGTTTTGATACTTTTCTTTTTGAGCAAAACAATCTACAGTACGAGAAAATCAGCTGCAGCATAACTAATGCTGAGAGAGCGAACATGATCTGAACGTGTTGGTTTCTATCTTTAGGTCCAGGCGACAGAGTGGAAACCTGAAATCCGGTTGCCCAGCGGCAGTGAGCATGTGGTTCTCAGGGGGTTGGACTGGGACACAGAATACAATGTCTACGTTCTGGCAGAGAATCAGAAAGGGAAGTCCCAGCCTTCAACCATGTCCTTCAGAACATCCTCGAAGCCAGAGGTCATCCCAGGTATCCTCCCTCTGCTCTCTCACAAGAAGCTGAACCAGACAAACGACGAGCCAAACTCAAAGCTGGAAACCTGAGCACTGTAGTCTATTTATAACTCTACCTCTGCGGGATGAAATGTAACTAAATACATCTGGAGAAAAAATAGATTTCCTGGATGGCAGTGGGGGAATGAGTTCTATCTTTAAAGTTTTAACAGATCTGGCTGTAAGAGCTTGAGTTTGTGCTCACAGAATTAGGACGAGCACTTCCATAGAGGATGATTTCCTCTGAACGACTGTGCTTTTTTTAACCTTTGTTTGATTTGAACAAGGCAGGTGAAGTGGTCTGTCTGTGTTTAGAAGGAGTCTTTCAAATAACTCCTAATCATCATGCTGAGGTCTTCACTACAGCTGAAGCAGCTTTTTACTAACAGTAGAAAACCCACGCAGCTTGTCAACTTCCCTATAGGTGCCAGACCCTGTTGAGCGCAGTTACGTTTTCCTTTCACCCTTTTTTTCCCAAATCATTCTCCAAACCAAAGCATTTTCCACTCAACCACCTCTCCGTCACCTCACCCACCTCTCCGTCACCTCACCCACCTCTCTGTCACCTTCTAGTCAGCATGGTGTGGTTTCCCATTTCTTTGTGTCGTGCTTTTACTTTGACGTGTTGCTGTATTTTTCCTCCATCAAGGCGAGAAATCAGTTTCTTAACTTTATTTTTCACTTTTGGTTTTCAGACGTGACACATTTTCACTTTCTCTCTTCCTCTGTTTTTCCCACCCTTCTTTCCCCCTCTTCTTTTTTTTCCTTTCATTTCCCCCACCTCCGGATTCTCCTCGCTCATTGTTCCTGCTTTGTTGCCTGAACCTGGATATTGGTGTGGTGGGCCACGTGAACGTTTCCCTGACCTGTGTGCGTTGTGCTGTCTCCACACGCAGCCACTCAGGGCTGCTCATCTGTGACCAGCACTGTGATGTCACTCATCTTGTCCCTCATCGCCATGCTCCTGCTATCATAGTTCATTGTCAGGATTTACATCACAGCAGTGGAGGAGAGCTTGTCTTTTCTCTGGCCTGGCTGTCTCACTGGACACTTTCACTCTTTGACTTTGACAGGCGTGGTTAAAGCCGTCACCTCTCAGCGAGACGGTCGCTGCATCGCCTCCCTGCCCGGGGTATTTCTGGGTGGAGTTTGCATGTTCTCTCTGTGCATGCGTGGGTTTTCTACAGTTACTCTGGTTTCCTCCAACAGACCAAAAACATGCACGTTAGGCTGATTGGTAACTCTAAATTGTCCCTAAACAAATGGACAGAAGGACCTTGACAGGTTTTATCTGTCACAAATATCTCTGTTATAGAAAAGAAGAAAGTGCTCAAATAGACAAACTGAACCAAAGGCAGCAACAAAACCCTTTGTCTCCCACAGATTCACATGGCTCAGCATTAGCACAGCTAGTCATCAGCACTAGACGACAAAGAGCAGTTTACAGTTATCAACACAAGTGGAAACAAAACAAAATGACATAAAAATAGCACGTTGGAGCCAAGTGAGCTCTGAGTCCTGAACCTGTTTACATAAACACTGTTTTATTCTTTAATGACCCACTAAATGATGCAAATGTACAGTAAACGTTTGGAACAATAACACAGACGATAACAAGATAAGCTTCTGTAAAAAGTTTTATTTATATTGGCACAGAGGAAGAAATTATGTACAGTTACTTTCAGAACATTTATTTCTAGGAAGACAATTATGGACATTTCCTATGCATGAATTATAATCAAACATGTTTATAATTTGAGGGTGCTTCAGTATCAGACTTGTTTACACTTTAATGTCTACAAAGTTTAATGTATGCAACATACACCAATCAGTAATAACCTAATAGTTTGTTTCCATAAGAATTTACGTAGTGGGCAGTTTTCAAAATAAAACTGGATGTATGTGAAGGCCATAGTTCAGGTGTTTCCCAATAGAACTCGCTAGACTGAATCCCAGTTTCTAATTTTAGGCCTAATTCACTCCTTCCTCTTAGTTATACACCTGCTGCACGAGTTGTAGACATAGTGGTGAGCCAGTTCATTTTTTGGTGATCTAGTTGTGAAAGGGGGGTACATTAGTAGAGCATTGGCAACAGATTTTTCAGAGGCATGTTTCAAACAAAAAGGTACAAATTGAACAAGCAACAAAAACAACAACTCACAAATCTAATTATTTTTGCTATTTAAAAGTATTTCACTGCCACATCACTGTTCTAGTTGGATGTCTTCAATTTTAATATCATTAGGCTTATTGATCTTCATCAGAAATCATAGTACAGTGGTCCCTCGTTTATTGCGAGGGTTCCGTACCCACCAATAAGTGAAAAACCACAACATAGGGAGACATGTACAGTAATTCCAGTTCAGCAAACTTTGTCATGACATGTGCCAGGCTGCAATCACACTCATTACCTGTTACTCCCAATCACCCTCCTTGTATAAATAAACAATTTAAATTTAAATACTGTAATATTTTAAAGAAACAATCCATGGTTCATCCATCAGTCAGCCAATTGTGTATCATGCCCAGTCTTACTTTGAAAAACTAAAATAGTGAGTCTGTAACAAACGAACCATGAAGTAGAGAGGGACTACTGTAATAGTTGATATAGACTTGTCAGTGAAATCCACCTCTACTCCTACCCCTTGTCCCTTGATCCAGGGTTGTAAATGACTAAATAAATCTATGAAATGGGACACTCCTTTAAGGAAATAATGTGCCAGGCCCAGGAATAGGCCTGTCGCGATAAACAATAAATCAGTTCATCACATGATGAATGAACATTATCGACCTCATTTTCATTTACCGGCTTTATCATGTCTTTGTGTCTCTCATTCTACTAAAGACATGGCTCAACTCCGGTGTTCTTCACCATGGGCGTAGCCAGAATTTTATGAGGGGCGGTTCGTTTAAAGGAGAAGTTGACCAAGTTCAATTCACATGCCTGAATAGGTCAGTGGAAACAGCGTTGGGTTTCCGTCCCAAACCTTACGGGTTCAATTCCCACATGGTACAACGGTTTTTTGTTTTGTTTTGTTTTTATTCATTCCAGATTAAAAAAACACAAGAAAACTATTTACAAAACAACAAGAAATAAAACAATACATGAAATGAAAGGAAGCAGAAGAAGAAAATAATCTTATCTGCCCCTTCTCAAACTATTTTTTTTTTCAAACAACTAATTTTACGTTTGTCTTTTATTGGATAAAAAAGGAGTTAATATGCCTGTTAACACATTCTACTTTTTTTATCCAATAAAAGAGTGTTTGAAAAAAAAAATTAGTTTGAGAAGGGGCAGATAAGATTATTTTCTTCTTCTGCTTCCTTTCATTTCATGTATTGTTTTATTTCTTGTTGTTTTGTAAATAGTTTTCTTGTGTTTTTTTAATCTGGAATGAATAAAGAAAAAAAAACGTTGTACCATGTGGGAATTGAACCCATAAGGTTTGGGACGGAAACCCAACGCAGCTTCCACTGACCTATTGAGGCATGTTACCTTAGCTTGGTCAACTTCTCCTTTAAAAGTGGGCGGTTCGTTCGAACCCCCCTTGCCTACGCCACTATTCACTGACCCCTGCCTTTCTCTTTTCTCTTTAAAATCTGTTTTAACCGTCCAAAATCACGTTTTAGGATAATTAAAAGCAGCTAAGCTGAGAAGCTAAGCTAACAGGCCAACCTCTGGGAAAATCCTTGGTCTTGTCAAAGCTCCAAAATTCATGGTTGAAACCAGTGCGTTTGTGTAAAAAGTTGTTTTTCTCTGCAAAAAGAAGCCGAGAACTTGTTTACTGATATTTTATTAAAAGCTTTGTGTGAAAAATGTTATGCTAAAGAGCTCAAATCACCGAGCATCCACCATGTCAGCCCATGTCAGGTCAAGGGCCCTCCCTCCCATTTTTCTTAGAGACACTCTGCTCAATGATCCATCCTTTGGTTCAAACAGTCTTACATTGCCATCAGGTGGTCATAAAAGGTACTACACTCCAAACAAATCAACATTTCTTCTAAAAATTGACAGTTAATTATTGTTAAAGTTCAAACAATATTATTGTTTATTGCAATAATTTCTGAGACGACAGCCCAGCAAAATGTGTTATCGTGACAGGCCTAGTCAGGAACTATCATCAAGTCTTTATATGAGTATACAGGAGTCCCTCACTACTTCATGCTTCTTTATCACAGTCTTGCTCTATCACAGTTTTTCAAAATAAGCTTGGACATGACACAATTGGCTGATTAATGGATGAGCCGCATAATTGGCATGGAATTTTTATTTAAAATAAATTATTTTTTAATTATTTAGCATCTGCTGCACCTGTGTGCAACCCACAGCTGCAGTAGAAGCTTCCTCCTGCAGCATGTCATATCTCCATTTTGCACCGAAGAAATGGGTGTGGCCGAAAGTGCTTGCAGATGACAAAGTGCAGCAGGAGGCAGAGAGCTGAAGTCATGACATTCTGTGCTCTTTTAGACCATTTAGAGTTTAGAAACATTGTTTAGAACATTGCAAGAGTGTGGGAATGGTTTATACCACCTTCATATATATATATATATATATATATATATATATATATA
>JBBPBX010006055.1:11809-69837 GCA_038048925.1 Garcialebias charrua
AGTAAATAAACTAATCAGGTTTAAACTACCGTATTATCCACCCTATAAGTCGCATTGTCCAATTTGAACTTAGAAACGCTAAGTCTAAAACCCACAACAAAAACTAACCTTAACAACCGTTTAAATCCATCCATCCATCCATCCATCCATCCATCCATCTTCTTCCGCTTATCCGGGGTCGGGTCGCGGGGGTAGCAGCCTAAGTAGGGAGGCCCAGACTTCCCTCTCCCCAGCCACTTGGAGCAGCTCCTCCGGGGGAATCCCAAGGCGTTCCCAGGCCAGCCGAGAAACATAGTCCCTCCAGCGTGTCCTGGGTCTTCCTCTGGGTCTCCTCCCGGTGGGACATGCCCGGAACACCTCACCAGGGAGGCGTCCAGGAGGCATCCTAACCAGATGCCCGAGCCACCTCAACTGGCTCCTCTCGATGTGGAGAAGCAGCGGCTCTACTCCGAGTCCCTCCCGGATGACTGAGCTTCTCACCCTATCTCTAAGGGAGAGTCCAGCCACCCTGCGGAGAAAACTCATTTCAGCCGCTTGTATCCGAGATCTTGTTCTTTCGGTCATAACCCAAAGCTCATGACCATAGATGAGGGTGGGAACGTAGATCGATCGGTAAATTGAGAGCTTTGCCTTTTGACTCAGCTCTCTCTTCACCAAGACAGACCGGTACAGCGCCCGCTTCACTGCGGACGCTGCACCTATCTGCCTATCAATCTCACGGTCCAGTTTTCCCTCATTCATGAACAAGATCCCGAGATACTTAAACTCTTCCACTTGGGGCAGGACCTCCTCCGCGACCCGGAGAGGGCATGTTACCCTTTTCCGGTTCAAGACCATGACCTCGATTTGGAGGAACTGATCGTCATCCCGGCCACATCACACTCGGCTGCAAACCGCTCCAGTGAAAGTTGTAAATCATGAACTGATGAAGCCAGTAGGACCACATAATCTGCAAAAAACAGAGAAGTGATTCCAAGGCCACCAAAATGGATCCCCTCAACACCTTGGCTGCGCCTAGAAATACTGTCCATAAAAGTTATGAACAGAATCGGTGACAAAGGGCAACCTTAGCGGAGTCCAACTCTCACCGGAAACGAGCCTGACTTACTACCGGCAATGCGGACCAAGCTCTGACACCGGTCGTACAGGGACTTAACAGCCCTTATCAAAGGGCCTGGTACCCCATACTCCCGGAGTACCTCCCACAGAACCCCCCGAGGGACGCGGTCGAATGCCTTCTCCAAGTCCACAAAGCACAAGTAAACTGGTTGGGCAAACTCCCACACACCCTCCAGGATCCTGTTGAGGGTGTAGAGCTGGTCCAGTGTTCCACGACCAGGACGAAAACCACACTGCTCCTCCTGAATCCGAGGTTCGACTATCAGACGGACCCTCCTCTCCAGAACCCCTGAATAGACCTTACCAGGGAGGCTTAAGAGTGTGATCCCCCTATAGTTGGAACACACCCTACGGTCCCCCTTTTTGAATAGGGGAACCACCACCCCAGTCTGCCAATCCAAGGGAACTGCCCCCGATGTCCACGCGATATTGCAGAGTCGCGTAAGCCAACACAACCCTACAACATCCAGAGCCCTAAGGAACTCCGGGCGAATCTCATCCACCCCTGGAGCCTTGCCACCGCGGAGCTTTTTAACCACCTCGGCGACCTCAGCACCAGAGATCGGAGAACCCGACCCAAAGTCCCCAGGCTCCGCTTCCTCAGTGGAAGACGTGCCAGTAGGATTGAGGAGGTCTTCGAAGTATTCCGCCCACCGACTCACAACATCCCGAGTTGAGGTCAGCAGCACGCCACCTCCACCATAAATGGTGTTGGTCTCGTACCTCTTTCCCCCCCTGAGACGCCGGATGGTGGACCAGAATCGCCTCGAAGCCGTACGGAAGTCATTCTCCATGGCCTCTCCGAACTCCTCCCACGCCCGAGTTTTTGCCTCAGCAACCACCCGAGCCGCATGCCGCTTGGACTGCCGGTACCTATCAGCTGCTTCCGGGGTCCCACAAGCCAAAAAGGCCCAATAGGACTCCTTCTTCAGCCTGACAGCATCCCTCACTGCCGGTGTCCACCACCGGGTTCGAGGGTTGCCACCACGACAGGCACCAACAACCTTGCGGCCACAGCTCTGATAAGCTGCCTCGACAATAGAGGCGCGGAACATGGCCCACTCGGACTCCATGTCCCCCGCCTCCCTCGGAACGTGTTCAAAGCTCTCCCGGAGGTGGGAGTTAAAGCTCCGTCTTACGGGAGACTCTGCCAGACGTTCCCAGCAGACCCTCACAATACGTTTGGGTCTGCCAGGTCTGACCGGCATCCTCCCCCACCATCGGAGCCAACTCACCACCAGGTAGTGGTCAGTTGACAGCTCCGCCCCTCTCTTCACCCGAGTGTCCAAGACATGCGGCCGCAGATCAGATGAGACGACAACAAAGTCGATCATCGAACTGCGACCTAGGGTGTCCTGGTGCCAAGAGCACATATGGACACCCTTATGCCTGAACATGGTGTTCGTTATGGACAATCCATGACGAGCACAGAAGTCCAACAACAGAACACCACTCGGGTTCAGATCAGGGGGGCCGTTCCTCCCAACCACACCCCTCCAGGTCTCACTGTCATTGCCCACGTGAGCGTTGAAGTCCCCCAGCAGAACAAGGGAGTCCCCAGGAGGCGCACTCTCCAATACCCCCTCCAAGGACTCCAAAAAGGGTGGGTAGTCTGAGCTGCCGTTGGCGCATAGGCACAAACAACAGTCAGAGCCCGTCCCCCCACACATAGGCGAAGGGAGGCTACCCTCTCGTTCACCGGGGTGAACCCCAACGTACAGGCACCAAGATGGGGGGCAACCAGTATGCCCACTCCTGCTCGGCGCCTCTCACCAGGGGCAACTCCAGAGTGGAAGAGTGTCCAACCCCTCTCAAGGAAACTGGTTCCAGAGCCAGAGCCATGCGTTGAGGTGAGTCCGACTATTTCTAGTCGGAAACTCTCAACCTCACACACTAGCTCAGGCTCCTTCCCCACCAGAGAGGTGACATTCCATGTCCCAATGGCCAGCTTCTGTAGCCGAGGATCAGACCGCCAGGGTCCCCGCCCTCGGCCACCACCCATCTCACATTGCACCCGACCCCTTTGGCCCCTCCCACAGGTGGTGAGCCCATGGGAAGGGGGACCCACGTCTCCTCTTCGGGCTGTGCCCGGCCGGGCTCCATGGGTAAAAGCCCGGCAACCAGGTGCTCGCCAGCGTGCCCTACCTCCGGGCCTGGCTCCAGAGTGGGGCCTCGGTGACCCGCGTCCGGGCGAGGGAAAACTTAGTCCATTTATTGTACTCGTCATAGGGGTTTTTGGGCTGTACTTTGTCTGGTCCCTCACCTAGGACCTGTCTGCCTTGGGTGACCCTACTAGGGGCATAAAGCCCCTGACAGCATAGCTCCTAGGATCATTGGGACACTCAAACCCCTCCACCACGGTAAGGTAGCAACCCAGGGAGGGGGCTCGTTTAAATCCACGAGATTCAATTTGACCTTGGTTATAAAGTTGAGACCTGTTTTTCTTGTGTGTGCATTTTGAAATCTGATGACAAGAGTGTGTCGAAGCAGTGAAACGTTGTTTCCTTGTTGTTTAGTCATTACTGTTGTCATTATTTAAGATATTGTTTTGGTTCTGAACACTCCCAGCCAAAAAAGGTTTTGTATTAACTTTGATTAATGCATAATATGGATTTAACTATGCCAACATGCAGTTCGCTTGGTTAAATCTCAATCGTTGAAGAGTCCATGTAGTTTAAAGCTATTCAAGGTACCATAAACTACACTGGTCTCACAATTTCTAAATTGAACCGATTCGATCGATTCTATTCTAGATTATCTATTCATTTTGATGAGTCTCACCATAGACTTCAAAATTTATTAGGAATACCAAATCCTACGTCGTTCGTCTAAAAGACAACAGACATTTAGACCAAACTATATTTCCTTTTTCAATTTTAGTTTAACCTAAACTAAGTAATGAATGGAGGAATAGTTTGGAAGAAGAGGCCTTCGTTACAGAAGCCCTCCAAAATTTTATCCACCTTATTCCTGAAGCCTCTGCTGTAGAAACGAATGTGCATTGTACTTCCTGTCCGACACCGGAAGTGCCTGTATTCCATAGGCGGAGTATGGATCGCGGGTGTTTTTGAAAGTTATTTTCATTCATTTTATCGGAGCAAACACAGCTTTTGTTTAAACGGAACGTTTACTGAAATGTCCTACCGGGGTTCAGGTACCTGCTGTGCTGTTCGCGGCTGCACCAACAACCGGACCAAGCTAAATCTTTGGCTAAAACAACAGTGTTTTCAACACGGACCCAAAACAAAGAAAGAGTGTTCCTGTGAAAAGCGATATGGTTTCCATCGCCTACCTAAAGATGATGACGTAAAAAGAAGGTGGCTGAAAAATCTGAATTTGAAGAGACCACCCAAAACGCTGTTTGTGTGCTCATTTCACTTCATTGATAAACGGCCGACAGAGGAAAACCCGCATCCTACTCTATGGCTGTGTCTGCGCGATCAGGTAACATCTGTAATTTCTTTTTTATTCAGGGAGGGTTTATTAATGAGAGTTTTGGATGATTTACTGTTTTAAAATGATATATGTCAGGCGCGACCGGTGTTACAGAACACCGTGACTTTTAGCCGAGATAGCTGCTAACAAACGTTAGCCGAGAGACAGGAGCAAACGCGTTCGCTATTTATATATTTTTAAATTATGTCAGCGCGATCAGGTAACATCTGTAATTTCTTTTTATTCGGGGAGGGTTTATTAATGAGAGTTTTGGAAGATTTACTGTCTTAAAACGATAGATCTCAGACGCGACTGGTATTTTTAGCCGAGATAGCTGCTAACAAACCTTAGCCGAGAGGCCGGAGCAAACGCGTTCGCTATTTATGTATTTTTAAATTATGTCTGCGCGATCAGGTAACATCTGTAATTTCTTTTTATTCGGGGAGGGTTTATTAATGAGAGTTTTGGAAGATTTACTGTCTTAAAACGATAGATCTCAGACGCGACCGGTATTTTTAGCCGAGATAGCTGCTAACAAACCTTAGCCGAGAGGCCGGAGCAAACGCGTTCGCTATTTATGTATTTTTAAATTATGTCTGCGATCAGGTAACATCTGTAATTTCTTTTTATTTGTCCCTCCTCTTTTAACAAAACGAGTGGTGTTCCCACATTTTCAATGAACTAAAACAACAAAGTTTGGACTGTCTTCAACTGTATTACTCGCATGTAACCAAACGGTGTTTCCGGTCAACCGGAAGTCGTGTGCACATTTCGCGCAAAGCGTCATGGGGCGTAGGAATAACGTGGATAGGTATAGATCCCTATATCTGATTGTTACAGCATTGATCCACCCCTTAATTGGTAATTGTAGTTGATCTAAAACATGATAGCTTACACACCAGGTGCATATAGGTAAGGCTTAATGTTAAATCCCAATCATAAGCCCACCTAAAAACCACATAATTGCATGACACATAGAACCAGAGTGGCACTGACTGGAAACCAACCAGCCAACAACCTTTGATGTAAGGACCTACAGCTCCAACGCTTGGTCTTCAACCTTCATCCAAGGGTCGCCTCCCCTGCGTCAATCGAGGGATCCCCTCTACATGCTGATTATAAAAACAATTTTTGCTGATCAATCAACAAAACTAATCGTGGTGGAATTACTGCTGTCGATTTACCGCTGTGGATTATAAGACTTTGTTTTCCAAAGGATTTAAAGCTTACCGCAATGGGATTACCTACGAACAGTATAGAATTTCCAAAAACTTTATGGGATTATAATTTTGATTTTTCTTCTTCCACTTACTGGATTACTTCAAGATCGGAGACAGTTCAAGATATCCTTTCGTGTTGGACCTCATCCCCAAGGACGGGCGATGACTTCCAAAAAGGAGGAGATGTAGTGGGCATGACGAGGTCCCCGATGATGCCCTTTACTGACCTTTCAGTAAACAGACATTTAACACAATTTATTTTATTAGTTTGAATCAAATGAATTCTGTTTATAACTTTTATGGACAGAATTTCTAGGCGCAGCCAAGGTGTTGAGAGGATCCGTTTTGGTGGCCTTAGAATCGCTTCTCTGTTTTTTGCAGATGATATGGTCCTATTGGCTTCATCAGCTCGTGATCTAAAGCTTTCGCTGGAGCGGTTTGCAACTGAATGTGATACGGCCGGGATGAGAATCAGTTCCTCCAAATCCGAGGCCATGGTCTTGAGCCGGAAAAGGGTAGCATGCCTTCTCCAGGTCGGGGAGGAGGTCCTGCCCCAAGTGGAGGAGTTTAAGTATCTCGGGTCTTGTTCACGAATGAGGGAAAACTGGAGCGTGAGATCGATAGGCGGATAGGTGCAGCATCCGCAGTGAAGCGGGCGCTGTACCGGTCTGTCGTGGTGAAGAGAGAGCTGAGTCAAAAGGCAAAGCTCTCAATTTACCGATCGATCTACGTTCCCACCCTCATCTATGGTCATGAGCTCTGGGTTATGACCGAAAGAACGAGATCTCGGATACAAGCGGCTGAAATGAGTTTTCTCCGCAGGGTGTCTGGACTCTCCCTTAGAGATAGGGTGAGAAGCTCAGTCATCCGGGAGGGACTCGGAGTAGAGCCGCTGCTTCTCCACATCGAGAGGAGCCAGTTGAGGTGGCTCGGGCATCTGGTTAGGATGCCTCCTGGACGCCTCCCTGGTGAGGTGTTCCGGGCATGTCCCACCGGGAGGAGACCCAGAGGAAGACCCAGGATACGCTGGAGGGACTATGTTTCTCGGCTGGCCTGGGAACGCCTTGGGATTCCCCCAGAGGAGCTGCTCCAAGTGGCTGGAGAGAGGGAAGTCTGGGCCTCCCTACTTAGGCTGCTACCCCCGCGACCCAACCCCAGATAAGCGGAAGAAAATGGATGGATGGATGGATGGATAGTTTGAATCAAAGGACAGAGTCAATCACAAAGAGACTATTTCTATCTTTGATTTTGTTCTAATACAAATATAATCAGAGCATCACCTATGTTATTCATGAACAATGTTGTATGTTTACAATATGTTTTATAATCACATATGCTATTATGCTTTGTTATTTTTTAATGTAAAGCATTACTGTGTCACTTCTGCACTAACGATGGTGTCCACAAACTGTGTGAAAGTTGGAGGCCCGTCTCAGAGTGGCCGGCAGTTTTGTTTAGAAAATGGAGGTCAGCTAATCCGTTGTTTTCATGAGAACGGCTCCAGCACTCTTTGCCTCCTCTAAACAATTTCTCTCTGCTCTGACTCTCACCTTGAATCCTGATAACGTTAAAGTGAACTCTTTAACGTGTCTCTGCTTTTCTCCTCTCTTCCCTTCTGACCAATCAGTAGACAGTTATTCTGGTTTCAAGACTTTAGAAAAAAACGTTTGCTTCCGTGAACGTTCAGAGTTTGGAATGGACAGAGACCTGAAAGTTCTCTGTCTCTCATGGCTAGATAAACTGAGTCACTAAGTCAAAGACTGGTTCATCAGCCAAGAATTTATGGACGCCTCCATAAATTAATCAGAGTTAAAAAGCTCCAAGTTCTTAATGAACTTCCTTTGAGAAACATCTTGTCTTGAAGTCAACCAGGAGCTGACGCATTTTCTGATGATCAACACAGACCCAGGAGACGTTGAAAAGTAAACGAATAACCCGTTCGGACGTACGGGTCTTCAAGGACTCTGTGCATCTGAAAGGCTAAGGTCTTCTCTTACCAGGCTGTCGGCTTAAAAGGTAATGAGTCAGTTTACAAACGTACCTGGGATTCAGCAGAAATCTGATGGGAAGTGTCATTTCTGGTAACGTACTCAAGACAAATAACTTCCTCTTAAACCTCTCCAACCTCTCCCTATTCCTCTTAAACCTCTCTTATCTCAAATTCTAAGCTGGTAACTACATTTTTAAGCTAAGAGCCACATATTAAGTATTAGTCATCATTACTTATGTCTGTTGTTACAATTTAAGTGTGCTGATGCGTGTTAAATTGCAAGAAATTGAAATCTGTCAATCAAGTATAATGGTGTTAAATCTAGTGATTTATTGTTAAATAAAAGGCAGTGTTTCTTGACATGTCAAATATATTTAATGTTTCCATTGTCACTTAATGGCTTTATGGTTTATTTGTCCATCATAACAATCACAGAAATATTGGATAAACTGAAAAAGAAAAGAATCCGTAAATTACTATTCAATCTGAATAAGTAAATAATTAAGGTAAAGGATGTCAGTTTAATACTGACCCCCTAAATATCCTATAGTGATATCAGCATATATTGTTTTTAATTTTTAACTGGCTGTTTTTTATTGTTATTCTGATTGTTTGTTTTATTTTGGTATTGTTCAGCACTTTGTGCACCTTCTGGCTGCTGAAAAGGGCTCTATAAATAAAGATTGATTGATTGATTGATTGAAGTTAAATATCAAATTATTATTTTCTTGAAAAATACAAACTTAATAGAGAGAATTTAGTCGAGTTATTAAATTAATTTTACAGAATTATTATTTTTTCTTGTTTATCTCCTGTCCCCATTCCAGCATAATAGATGGTGATAATGCACATTACAGTTGGTCTGCCAATCGCCATAAAACAAAACAACAGGGGGGGGGGGGGCTCATTACAGATCTATGGCTCATTAAGGCTGGGGCAAAGCTCCGCACTCGAGCGAGCGCCGCGCGCGTGTGCTGTTCGTGGGGGGTTCACCGCAGAGCTCGGCGTGAAGCAGCGTGTGGCTCCAACGTTTTCGCTCCAAATACTTGATGTCATTTGAGCAGAAGCAGCAAATTGAGGTCGCTGATTGGTCATTTGCTGACAGCCTACTGATTTGATTGACAGGTCGGGTCTGAGAAGAATGTCGGGTCTGAAGAAAAGGCAGAGGGCTGTGCAGCTTTGTTCTGTGTTTATATGTTAATAAAAAAGTCCTAAAAATTAAAATTAAAACAGGGAGCGCTGGTCCTTCAACCCACACAGCAGACAAGCACACCAGGAAATGTTTAGAACCTGCGCATCCACGTTGGACATGAGTTTAGTTCACTCGTGACAAGTTCATTCATTCCTCCTAATCGGAGGAGGAAGTGAATGGTGAACGCTTCAAGCGATTGCTTGACTTTAGGCAAAAAAACAAAAGAAAAGGCCCGATCAACGATAAAGAAGAGGAATTTAATTAATTTGTGTGTCATACAAAACAGTCCGCCACCAGGGCAGTTTATTGTGAGACACCGCGCGCACGTGAGGTCGTAAAATTTGAGCTTGGCGCATTCGCGCGAGCGTTCAAAGGCTTGCGCAAGCGGAGCTCGCACAGCGTGGCGCCGCGTGGCCTCGCGCTCGCACTAGCGCGGAGCTATGTCTCGCCCTTAAGTTCCCATCCGTACTGATGCCACAAAGCTGTGAGTGATTGTTAGACACTATTCAACACTAGAATGACTACAGCACATTAATAGACTTGTTATTTTGGTTATGACGGGTGTACGATAATTTCCCTCAAAAAACGATAATTTTATGTCTCTAGTACGATAATCCTACATTTCTCACCTGGCAACACAGACCATTAGTTGGATGCAGTATTTTTATTTATTTTTATTTTTGTACATTTTTCATTTGTTACTTTTCTTATTAAACTTTTTCCCTCAAGTGGTGTCCTTGAACATTAAAGGTTCAGTATGCAGTTTCTGTAGAACTGCAGCACTTAGAAATATTTTCAACAGGCAAAGCATTCTGATCCCTCCCCCTCAGGCTCTGCCCCCTCTGGCACTGCTGGAATTCAAATTCAAGCTCTGTTTTTATTGGCTGATTCAAATTCAAGCTCTGTTTTTATTGGCTGGTTACAAACTCTGTTTTTATTGGCTGGAAAATGGCGGGTCACCTTTTCTTTTTAGAAATGCTTATTTACCACCTGGAGAAGCAAGGGGACAATTTAAAAAAAATTTGTTTTTCAGAGATTACCTGGCTAACATCAATCTTTCAGGAGGTAGTGACAGAGTGAAGAAATATGTTTATAAAAAAAGCTACATACTGAAGCTTTAAATTTCCTAAACATATTTTACAATCTTAAGTGTGTATAGTGTTTGTTTAAATTCATACTGGAAGTTAAGAAAAATTTCCATTTGCATTTGACCTTTAATGAATCCTAAAAAAGATTACCAGAATCTGCTAAACTGTTATTATGTTACACATTTTTTGATTCTAGGATGAAGTCAGATAAAAACAGTCAAACATTCAGAAAGGACAGTTTTCAATTATCGACCGTCCTACTGTGGCCCCTGAGAGATTCAGCTGAAAGAACTGGTGCACCTTTTATTTGAACCTGCAGAGATTTGAACAGCTGATCTGAAGCAAACAGGCATGTGTTCAACTAAACTGACCACTCATGCTGTTTGATGGTCTCCTCCATCATCCACCCATCCATTATCTTCTGCTTCCATGTCATTGGGGCAGCAGCTTTACCAGGGCCATCATCCATCCATCCACCCATCATCCATCCATTATCTTCTACTTCCAGGTCGTGGGGGCAGCAGCTTTACAAGGGAGACACAGACATCAACAGCCACCTCTTCAGTTCTTCTAGGAGGATCCCATGGCATTTGCAGACCAACTGACTAATTAATAAGTAATACTTTAATGTTTTTAAATTTAATGAAAAGGCAAACCTTTAACCCAATAATTCTCAGTCGGGTCATCTGGACAGTTTCTTTTTTATAGAAACGTTTTTATAGCTGGGGACTTTGGGTCGGACTTCCGGTGATGACGTGGAGGTGAGCAGACGCGTTTGAACCAGCGCTCCCAACTCGGTTAGCTAAATCCCCTTTTCAAGCTGATTTAAAGTTCAGAAATCAACTATTTCATGATGAAAAGGGTAAAGACATTAAAAGGTAACGAAAAATCTAAACAGCAACAAGAGACGGATGAGGAAACTTTTAAATCATCAGTCGAGGAAGACGCACCGGAGCCACACCTAATTATGGAGAAACTTCAAGCCAGCATCGGAGCTATTCACAAAGAGGTGATAGCTATCCGCGCTGATGTGAAGGAAGAGCTGAACCGCTTCCATGATGAACTCTCCGCTGATATGAAGAGAGACTTAAAAAGTTTCCAGGAGGAGATTAATAAAAATTTAAATGAAATAACTTCAGATGTAAAGGAGAACAAAGAAAAAGCGGAGGAGTCTCTACAACGTGTATCAGAAGTGGAGGAGTGGGCCGCAGCTGCGAAAGAGGTGCTGTCTCAAACTTTAATTAACCAAGATAAACTTCAAGCCAAACTGACTGATTTAGAAGCACGCGCACGCAGGAATAACATCCGTGTGCACGGGGTTCCAGAAGACACAGAGGGAGACAACCTGCTGGAGTTTATGGTTGATTTCATCAAAGCCGAGCTGTCACTTCAGGACTTTGATTTAGACATTCAAAGCTGCCACCGGGCTTTGGGCCCCAAACCACCGCAGAGCGCAAACCCCCGCTCGGTGGTGATTTCCTTTTTGGCATTCAGAACCAGAGAATTGGTGCTTCGAGCAGCTTGGAAGAAAAAAGAAATTTATCTTAACCAGTAGCGGATTTACTTCGACCAGGACTACCCGACAGAGACCCAGAAGAAGAGGAAAGCCTATGCACCTGTCAGAAAACTTCTGAAAGAAAAAGGTGTCCGCTTCAGAACCTCAGCACCAGCCAAACTGCGTGCGTTTTTCGATGAGGGCCCGATGACGTATAACAACGCGGCAGACGCCATGAAGGATCTACAGAAGAGAGGTCTCGCTCCAGAAAGCAGCAGCAGAGATGACTCTGCAGCAGAGACGCTGATGGAGAAGCTGGATGGACTATCATGGAAGGTGGCAGGGGCCAGGCAGCCGGGCTCCGACAAGCACAGAGAGCGAGCACGGGAAAAACTCAGTGGATTTCGTTATGAGGACGGACACGCATCCACTTCTACAAGCTAAGTGCTGCTAATTAATTTAAAAAATATATAAATAGATAAATAAAAAAGAAAAATGGTTCTGACCCAAAAGTGTGGACTAAGATCAAACTATATTAACATAAAGACATGGTCAGACATCATTATAATGTCAATTTATTTACCCTTAGCTGATGTTAAAAATTTTTTTTTTTTAATTCGTTACGGATTTCAAAATAATAAATGATTAACCGTTGTTTTGGGAGCTGGTTTAAAGGTCTCTGATTGTGCACTGATCTCATACTCTTTCAGAGTTATGTCAGACTGCACGGGAGAGACCCCCCATGGAAGGAGACTCATGGGGACTTTTCTCTTCCTCCTAGACTCCTCAAAGAGTCACTTTGTTTTGGAAGTCTTAACCGTTGTTTGTTTATTAGTCTCATGTTTTTTGTTTGTGATTTTTATATATGTTTTATTTTTGAGTCATTTTGTTTTGGAAGTCGTTCCTGTATTATGTTTTGAAGTTTTAGGTATTTTGTTGTTGTTAATTGATTTATTGGTAGGGTCACCTTGGATGTGTAAGTTAAAGGGAATTTTTCATTTAATGAGTTATGCTCCAACAGCACTATAAAATTATATCTATTAATGTTCATGGGTTACAGAATCCAATTAAAAGAGGTAAGCTTATAGCTAAAATGAAGAGAGAACAGCAACAGATAATATTCTGGCAAGAAACGCATTTAACAAAAGAGAACCATGAAAAATAAAAAAAATGGGTTTTAAAATGACATTTTATTCTTCCAATCCAAAGGCACACACGAGAGGTGTGGCTATATTAATAGCAAATAATGTGGACTTTCAGGTGTCCAAACAAATTACAGACAAAGAAGGTCGTTTTGTTTTGGTGAGGGGTACAATAGACTCAAAAGAAGTAACACTACTCAATGTTTACAGACCTCCAGGACATGACAAAACTTTAATTGATAAAATATTTGACCTTATATTGACTGAAACATCTGGTGTATTGATAAGTGCAGGTGACTGGAATGCGCAACTTCATCCGTCCTTGGATTCCTCAAACCCTTTTTAAAAAATTAACCCCGAATCTTTGTATATAAAAAAGATGATTAAAAAGACTGGTTTAATAGATGTCTGGAGGGATCGCCACCCACTGGCCAAAGAGTACACCTTCTTCTCTCATCCCCACGGCGTTTACTCAAGAATTGATTATTTTTTCATATTTAAAGCAGATGGATATAGGGTATTAGATTGTAGTATTGGTACTAGGGATGTGTCAGATCATTCAGGGATATATTTGAAACTATGCTTAGATTCTCACCCTAAGTCAACAATATGGAGATTTAACACATCTCTGCTAAATGATAACGAATTTGAGAATTTTATTAACAAGGAATTTACTGACTACTTAGAATTTAATAATAGTAATGAATTATCACCAAGCATATTATGGGATGCGGCAAAAGCAGTATTACGTGGGAAAATTATAATGTGGGCATCAAGGAAGAAAAAAGAAAAATGTGAGCAAGTTAATAATTTGAATAAACAACTAAACATTTTGGAGCAGAAGCATATTGAAACCAAAGACTCTAACCTATTAAAGCAAATTGCCACAATAAAAGCGGAACTTAATAAGAAACTCGATGATAAGGTGATACTTAATCTTAAATATATAAAACAAACTTATTATGAGAATGGACCTAGAGCAAAAAAGCTAATAGCCTGGCGACTAAAACAACAACAGCTAGATAGATCCATTTTTAAAATAAAAAATCCCACTTCGAATCAGATGAGCTTCTCCCCAGATGAAATACATAAATCTTTTGAAATATATTACAGGAAATTATACAGTCAACCTAAATTAACTGATCTTTCCTCAGTAAAACAGTGTCTAGATTGTTTGGACTTACCATCAATTGGAACAGAGCAAAATAAATGGATTTTAGCAGATATAACTCAGGCAGAGGTTGATAAAGCCATCTCAAAATTGAAAACAGGCAAGTCACCAGGCGGTGACGGATTACCAGCTGAATGGTATAAAAGGTTCAGGAGAACTATAATGCCTTTGTTGATAAAATGTTTTAATTACGTGCTTAAAGGAGGTGAAATCCCCCCATCATGGAAACAAGCAATAATATCCGTTATACCAAAACCAGGAAAGGATAAAAGTGAGTGCAGCTCATATCGGCCCATTTCGGTTTTGAACATAGACTATAAAATATTCACTTCTATAATTGTCACGAGACTAGAAAATATTATCCCAGAATTGATTGATACAGATCAGACCGGATTTATTAAAAATAGACGTACACAGGATAATGTGAGGAGAACCTTATATTTATGCGATATTATGAGAAGAAATAAATTGAAATCTTTAGCAATCAGTTTTGATGCTGAAAAAGCTTTTGACTCAGTTAGATGGGAATACTTATATCTGGTCCTACAGCGGTTCGGCTTTAGTAATTCAATTATAAGTTGTTTAAAATCAATATATAGTTCACCAGAAGCCCGGATCAAAATTAATGGAGGCCTTTCAGACACATTCCCTCTGGAAAGAGGATGCAGACAAGGGTGTCCTCTGAGTCCAATTCTTTTTGCACTTTTTATAGAGCCACTTGCTCAAAAAATTAGGGAGGATCCAGAAATTAAGGGAATTATATTTAAGGGAAGAGAATACAAAATATGTTTATATGCTGATGATGTTCTAGTGACACTATCGGACCCAGATGTCAGTCTTCCGAACCTCATGTCTTGTCTCCATCAATTTGGACTTTATTCAGGTTATAAATTAAATATTGGGAAAACACAGAAATTATGCTTCCATTACTCACCCAGTGAGGATATTAGTAATATGTTCAAATTTAACTGGAAAACAAAAACCTTGAAATATTTAGGTATCAACATTACCAGAAACTTAAATAAAATATAAAAAGCTAACTATGGTACAATGACTAATAAAATAAAAAGCAACCTGGACAGATGGGCTCCCATGATGTTCGAATTGTATTCATTCAACCTTTATTTATACAGGCTAGCCTCGTTGAGTCACGGAATAGACGAATAGAAATTATAAAAATGATTATTTTACCTCAACTCTTGTTCCTGTTTCAATCTCTACAAATAGAAATTCATACTAAGCAGTTTAACGAATGGAATCACATGATTTCCAGATTTATATGGCAGCATAAGAGACCAAGGGTATGTTATAAAACGTTACAATTACCTAGAGATAAAGGTGGGATGTCACTCCCATGCCTGGAAAACTATTACAGAGCAGCACAACTACAATTTATGGTTTACTGGTGTGAAGAAGGGTATGAATAAAAATGGAAAGAACTAGAGTTAAGTCAAATAGACATCCCCCTCCAGGCTCTGCTGGGGGATAAACACCTTAAAACCATATATTCAGATGAATTGAGCATCTTTACAGAAGTCCCCATCAATATTTGGTTTAAAGAATTCTGCAATCCTCTTTTAGAGAGGAAAATTAGGTTATTAAGATGGATAGAGCATGACAGGGGCTTTATACCAGCACAACTCGATTCAAAATTCAAACAATTAACCAGAAAAGGGATTACATCATATTGCATGATTTCCACTGGAACTGCACTTGATAGTTTCCAAAAACTGCAAGAAAAATTTGACCTTGACAAACAAGATTTTTTTAGATACTTGCAACTTAGGCATCACTTTGAAAATAATATTAAAATACTGGAGAATTCTGATATTGATTTTATTAACATTTTCATTGATGCTGTAAGGGTTATAAGGAGGGGTCAGTTTTAATACTGACCTCCTTTTTACCTTAATTAATTTACTTATTCAGATTGAATAGTAATTTCACGGATTCTTTTCTTTTTCAGTTTACCCAATATTTCTGTGATCTTTGTGATGGATAAATAACCATAGCCATTAAGTGACAGAAAACATTGACTTTAGTTGGTATGCCAGGAGACACTACCATTTATTTAAAATAAATCGCTAAAATCAACATCTTTACACTTGATTGACAGGATTTCACTTTCTTGCAATTTAACACGCATCAGCACACTTAATGTAACACAACAGACAAATATGGTGTTAAAATATTCAGTCTGAGGGCTCTTAGCTTAAAAATATAGTTTCCAGCTTAAATTGAGAGGAAAGGGAAAAGGAGGAATAAGGAGATTTATGAGGGAAATTATTTATCTTGAGTGTAACCAGAAATGACACTTTCCATCCGACTTCGGCTAAATCCCAGGTACGTTTGTAAACAGCTCTTTACCTTTTGACGACAGCCAGGTAAGAGAAGACCTTGTGGCTTTCAGATGCGCGGGGTCCTTGCGGGAGCCGGTACATCTGAGCAGGTTATTCGTTTACCTTCCAACGTCTCCTGGTTTCGCGTTGGTCATCAGAAATCGTGGCAGCTTCTGGCCTCTGGCTCAAGATAATTTATTCCAGGGAGGAATAAACAACGTTTGAGCTTGCGCTCGTTCGAAATGGACTCATAACAAACATGTTATTAGTCCCTAGCTGGATGACAAGTCTTTAGCGGGTGACAAGCATTCATCCAGCTCTTTGGGAAAGTTCACATCTCTTTGAAGTTTCCAGCAGACTCACAGTTCCAGCCTTGGCTTAGAACTTAATAGAATTCGAGAGGAGAGAAACTTGTCTCTTTTTCATTGGTCCATGGACCAGTCGAGCAGTTCACTTGCCGTTATCACGACCCAAGGTTACAGCCAGAGCAGAGGGAGATTTGTTTAGGAAAAGACAGAGAAAGCTGGAGCCCTTCTCATGAAAAACAACAGATTAGCTGTCTTCTTCTGTCTAAACAAAACAGTCGGGTCTCTGTGACCCGAATGTTCAACTTTAACACAGCAGTGAACACAGTAATGCTTCACATTTCAGAATAACACAGCATAAAAGCACATATCATGAAAATGAGAAAAGTTATTCTTTTGATTACATTAGCATAAAATCAAGATAGAAATAGTCTCTTTTGGTGACTATGTCCTCAGATTATAACTAATGGAATAAATTGTGTTAAATGTCCTGCTTTACTGAGAGGTCAGTAAAGGTCATCTCTGGAACAGTTCAAAAGTACACAGGTGTATCAGAGTGGACATGGTCATGCCCACTACATCTCCCCCCTTTTGGAAGTCATCGCCAGTCCTTGGGGATGGGGTCCAACACGAAAGGAAACCTTGAACTGTCTCTGATCTTGAAGTAATCCAGCAAGTGGAAAAAAAAATAAAAAATCATAATCCCATAAAGTTTTTGGAACTTCCATACTGTTCGTAGGTAATCCCATTGCGGTAAGCTTTTAATCCCTTGGAAAACTGAGTCTGTTAACTCTTGGAAAACAACGTCTGTGATCCCTTGGAAAACAAAGTCTTATAATCCACAACGGTAATTCCACAGCAGTAATTCCACAATGATTAGAGTTGGTGATTTCATCAGCAACAATTGTTTTTATAATCAGCATGTAGAGGAGATCCCTCGATTGACGCGAATAAGGAGATTTATGAGGGAAATTATTTATCTTGAGTGTAACCAGAAATTACACTTTCCATCCGACTTCGGCTAAATCCCAGGTACGTTTGTAAACAGCTCTTTACCTTTTGACGACAGCCAGGTAAGAGAAGACCTTGTGGCTTTCAGATGCGCGGGGTCCTTGCGGGAGCCGGTACATCTGAGCAGGTTATTCGTTTACCTTCCAACGTCTCCTGGTTTCGCGTTGGTCATCAGAAATCGTGGCAGCTTCTGGCCTCTGGCTCAAGATAATTTATTCCAGGGAGGAATAAACAAAGTTTGAGCTTGCGCTCGTTCGAAATGGACTCATAACAAACATGTTATTAGTCCCTAGCTGGATGACGAGTCTTTAGCGGGTGACAAGCATTCATCCAGCTCTTTGGGAAAGTTCACATCTCTTTGAAGTTTCCAGCAGACTCACAGTTCCAGCCTTGGCTTAGAACTTAATAGAATTCAAGAGGAGAGAAACTTGTCTCTTTTTCATTGGTCCATGGACCAGTCGAGCAGTTCACTTGCCGTTATCACGACCCAAGGTTACAGCCAGAGCAGAGGGAGATTGGTTTAGGAAAAGACAGAGAAAGCTGGAGCCCTTCTCATGAAAAACAACAGATTAGCTGTCTTCTTCTGTCTAAACAAAACAGTCGGGTCTCTGTGACCCGAATGTTCAACTTTAACACAGCAGTGAACACAGTAATGCTTCACATTTCAGAATAACACAGCATAAAAGCACATATCATGAAAATGAGAAAAGTTATTCTTTTGATTACATTAGCATAAAATCAAGATAGAAATAGTCTCTTTTGGTGACTATGTCCTCAGATTATAACTAATGGAATAAATTGTGTTAAATGTCCTGCTTTACTGAGAGGTCAGTAAAGGTCATCTCTGGAACAGTTCAAAAGTACACAGGTGTATCAGAGTGGACACGGTCATGCCCACTACAACGCGTATAAAGATAAATCTCTTAAGAAGAGGTTGTCAAGACTATATGTGTGTCTAGAAGCCAATAAAAAAATCATCAACAATATATATTAAAAAATTATGGGAAAAGGAGGCAAAAATATTACTGACAGACGAAGAGTGGCTAAACATATGCCAGATTAATGCCTCCTCCACTAATTCAGTATTTTGGAGGGAATTTTCTTGGAAAAATATTGTTAGGTTTTTTTACAACCCCCAAAAGAATATTCTCCCAGACGGGCAATCCGGAAGCAGGTTCCTGTTGGAGGCGATGTAATAATGTGATGGCTGACCACTTTCATATTTTTTGGGACTGTCCACTGATTTGCTCTTATTGGTCAATTGTTATCAAAGAGATAAAAGTAATCCTTGGTATTGAGATTGAACACAATTTCAAAACCATATATTTAAGTAACATACCATCTGAACTCAACACCGGGGATAAGTACCTGCTGAAAATATTATTGATAGCAGGAAAGAAAACGATAACTAGAAAGTGGCTTAATGAAAACCCACCGACAATAGGAGAGTGGTTAGCCATAATAGACGAAATATGTGAAATGGAAATGATTACTTTCTATATAAGACTCCAGGAAAACAAATTAAAAAAAATATGGTTGAAATTGTTAACATACAAGGACTCAAGAAGTTGAGTATGTAAAGGGAAATCTATAAGGCGGTTTATGTAATTAAACACAAACGATGTCAGTTTACTGACTTACCTCTAGATTAGATGATAAATTTGAGCAGGTTTTAGACTGTTTCAAACTTACCATCAGTTAAACGGGGTCTCAACTTTTTCAGATTAAATCAACAAATCTAACGATGTGATTAGTCAGAAATGGAATTTCACAATTAGACTTCAATTTATTTTGATCCACCAGAAAATGGACCTTTTATTGAAAACTATCACAAAATTACATTAAACATTGGTATCGATATTAGCTCTGATTCTACTACTTTGACAAGAATTCAAATAAAAACAAACAGACAGTTGGACGAATCTGTTGGCACATTTCTTAGTTTCACTGTGATAAGAAAAAGGAGGAAGAAGAGTTGAAAGATAACAGATTGAAAGCTAAGTTAACCAAAGTTAATTTATTCTGAAAACCCCCAGGGTGGCACACTTTTCCATACAGTTCCAGCTGTGCTCCGACACGTGCAGCAGACAAACAAAGCCTCTTTACCTGGTGACGGTACGTCCCCGGAAGATAAGGGCTGAGAAGTTGTGGACACTACCGGACTGTGTGGTCCAGCTCACGTCCGTTATCTTCGTGCGTGCAGCTGCTTCAAACGGTCCGGGAGTACGCCTTCACCGGCAGAAACAGGGCCAATCGCTCTGGCTTATTTTCAAAATAAAAGTTCGGAAAACAAATTCTCTCAGAGATGAGTGAGTGGAGCACCGCAAGGCTTTGCCGTGACTCCAGCATGAAACGTGGGCCTAGTTGACACAATGACCGGAACGTTTCAGCTTTTTCCAGAGGAGGAAACTGTTCAGTTAGTTCTCTCCTAAGCACTCCACAGCTCCGTTTCTCCCCCGAGAACTGAGAATTGAGTCTGGAGCCAAAACAGAACTATGCAGGTGTGAAAACAGAGCACTCTCTTTGAAAACAAATGAATTGTTTTCAGAACAGACGGGAGACCGAAGATTAAGTTATGTCTAGAACTATTCCTTCGTTCCAAAAACATTTCAACAAATACGAACGATTGTTCATTCAACTTTAGACACTTTTTCTACATAGAGCAAACAGTTTAAAGCACGATCATTCTGAGATGTTCTCTTAACTTTGGCATATTTAAAATATACCATCTTAGTAAAATCATCATTGAAATGACGAAAATATACTGTTGATCAATTCTGAATTAACACACATTAAAAAGAAAGTTCAATCTGATTAATTGGTGTCCATTAATTCAAGATAATTGTAAGAAAATGTAGTGTCCACTTGTGTCCTTGAGATGTCCACGAAAGTGTAACACAGAGTTTTCAGAGAGATGCGGAGAGGTGTATCTCATACGGACATGAGAGTGCTGTATCCCTACAAGTACGACCATTTCATCACCAGATGTAGTAGTGGGACTTGGGTGCAGTAAGGCTCTACAGGTCTCGACAGACATGGAATGATACTCCCACCTGCTGGGCTAAGACTCTTCATGGATCCTTATATAACCTGTGTCCTGTTAAATAATTCTGTGACCTACATTGACAGTCAACTGTCAATACTATATTAATTTTATTTTCTAAACGGCAATGATACATCCATTCCTTGGTGACCTTTTATTTTATTTTATTTATTTTCTTCTCTTTTATTTTCTTTGCTCTTTTTTACTGTTTGTTGTTGTTATTGTTTAACTTTGTATAAAATACTATAAAAATAAAATATAAAAAAAGAAATGTTTTTATAGAAACATTTCTATAAAAAAGAAACTGTTCAGATGACCCGACTGAGAATTATTGGATTTGGTACCTGGATTATTGAGCATGAACTTTCTTGTCTTGAACCACTTTGGCTGTAGCTGTCTGCATGGGAGGAGTCGACGAGAGACAGGACGGCCCCCAGAAACCATCCTGCTCCAACAAACTGGTTGGTCTTTTTAAGGTGTTTACTTCTTGGTGGGGGAAACAGTTTGCTGGAAGTCCTCTGACTGATGAAGTCCTCCAGATAGAGGGTGAAACGTTTCTATAAAAATAAACTGTCCAGATGACCAGACTGAGAATTATTGGATTTGGTACCTAGATTATTGAGCATGAACTTTCTTGAAAAACCTTTAACATTTAAGGACAAAATTTAACCAAATTGTTTTCAAGTCTGTAGCTTATTGTAAAAGCAGTTTCAAAGATCACAGTGTGACGTTTTGCAATTTTAACATGAACCTTGTGCACATCTAAATAATAAAAGTGAAGATTTTTTAATACATCTTTATGGTAAAAATCTATACTAAAATGAAAAATACATGGGTTTAAAGCAGACAGGAAAGGGAATAAGGTAGGATTATTTATCAGGTTTAAAAGTTACAGCTTATGAGGTACTCCATTAGAGCATGACATCTCTTCCACAACATTCTGCGGAAAAGCATTTAGGGTGTTCGTCTTCTAGTGGTGGTTAGTAAATAGTGTAATTCTACGCGAGCGAGGTAGCCACAGGACCTTGCAACAAGTCCTCACTCCAGCCTACTCCACTAACAGGTCCTTAACTTATCCTTGCACTCAAGTATTACCCGATGTGTCTCTGAACAGTTAGGATTTTAGGCTGAGTCGAGGTAATTCACCCAGACTGTTTACTGTCTCCGATCTGCACGTCACACCCTCATTTCACCCCGTGAATAGCCTGACCTAGCAGAATGGAGTCAGATCGTACCCCACCGGGAAACATGCATTAACGTCAACTTACCTCCTTGTAGATTACAATTGTTTCCGGTTTGGTTAGTTTTAGGATCCAGGAACAAGATCCCAGGGGGTTGTTTTATACTCTAGAAGCTAATAAAACAGTTTAAACCCTCCACAAGGTTGTTGTTATCTTTGAACCAAGTTTCCCATCATTTAATATCAAGTGAGTCAATGAAAATCCAGATTTGTACGTTTTGTGTTATTTTTATTAATAGTTGCAGGGGTTAACAGCGTTAAAGCACTTCTACTACAGGTTGATTACATCAGGTTACATAATTGGCATCCCAAGAATCAAATAATTCTACAGCTCCCTAAAGATGTCTCTACAGGTAGGGCTTAAGGTGTTTGATTTGCAATTGAGTTGAGTTGTAATCCAATCAAAAATTGGTATAATCTTCAAAATGTTGTTTACTGTATTCCATAAAAGTGTCATAAAACAGCAAAAGGGTATAATCAATCAAAAAATGGTATATTCCACAAAATGTTGTTTATTCCACAAAGTGTCATAAAACAGCAAAAGGGTATAATCCAATCAAAAAATGGTATATTCCACAAAATGTTGTTTATTTCATAAAAAGTGTCATAAACCAGCAAAAGGGTATAATCCAATCAAAAAAATTGTATATTCCACAAAAAGTGATAAAATCCATCAAGGTGTTATAATCCCATAAAAAAGTATAATCCAATCACAAGGAAAAATGGTAATTCAGGAAAAATCAGTTATAATCCCTCATTGGATCAGTCAGCCGATAAGGTACTTTCAGAGGTGGAAAGAACACAGTGTTCTCTTAGCTTTCAGACTGAGGGTAATCCTTATCAGGGTTCGGATGACTTCAAGCAAAACTGATCTTAATCTTCTTGTTTAAGTAGGCTGTGCTATTATAATTAATTTAATATAAATTTAGTCCTTAGATAAGAACAGGGAATATTTTTCCTACCTTCTCCCAGGAGATTCCACAAGGGTTATTCCAAAGGCAAGGAAAAATGCTTCAATCTTACATGATTGAAGGCTATTCTATCTCTGAGCTTGTCCCAATTTTGAAGAAAAATAGAAAATCCACGCTGATGTGAAAAGCAGCTCCTTTTTGTCCAAAGGAGGCTCTTTTCCAGATAATCCAATTTCTTCTTGTTCAGCTTCAGAGAGTCCAGTTCAATATCCAGTAAATCCACAAAAGTCTTAAAAAAATCAGAAAATCAGCCCTTTCTACTTCTGCACCAGCCTTTTTATAGCCAAAAAGGGGCTTAGCCCCCACTTTACAGATAGGTTACATCACTTTCCTAAATCCTCATTGGTAGCTGGTGAGATCATGACTACATCAGCCCTCAACCCCCATTGGCAGCTGGTGACATAATGTTTTCATCAGCCTTCACTTTTCATTGGCAGCTGATGACATAATGTTTTCAACTCTGTCCACCTTTCACCCAGCTGTGGAAACACTTTTAGTTCGCTGCGGAATCTTATAACACTTCATTAATCACATGTATAATCCTAACTCTGTAATCATACATTTCAATAATCATAGAACATAAAGGATTACATTTCATATAATCTCATGTGTGTGATTAACTTTGTAAGAGATTAATAGTTTTGTTACATTATTAAAAGGCCCTGAACAAAAAGCAAAAAGCTCATTTCTACAGCTGTGTGAAAAGTGTTCATTTCTTGTTCTGTGTGTGTGTGTGTGTGTGTGTGTGTGTGTGTGTGTGCTGTTACGAGGCCTTAGCTCGTCTGTAACAAAGCGTTTCTTCTTATCTGCTTGTGGAATGTGTGCATGTGTGCCTTGGGCCTCAGGTGTGTGTATTTCTGCTTCTGTGTGTGTCTTGCTGTGTGTGTGTGTGCAGGGATTCCTTATATGAGAGACCGTGAGAGGCTTATAAGAGAATACATTCCCCTATATGTTTGATTGGTATAGATCCATAAATGTTCAATAGCTCTGTTCACTCTGCCAAGAGGCCCTATAGCTCGTCTGCAACAAAGCTTTGCTCCTTCAGCTTGTGGAATGTGTGGAATGTGTGCATGTTTATGTAAGTATTTCTGCAAGCCTGTGTTCAGGCAATTACCATGTGTTGTGTTGGTGTTTACACACCAATCACTCAACCTTATTTCTATAGCACATTGTACAGTAATAACCACAGGGTTAACCTAAAATGCTATATAAAAACACAAAGACAAGTTGCTAAAATGCAAACAAAGCATACAAAAAATAAAAACCATAAACCATGTCTTTCTGCTTGTGAGTTGAAATGCCATAAAAATTAAGATCATCAGTCTGGTTTCAACCAATAAAAGTCATTTTTCTTCTGCATACTTTGACAATAGCTTAAGGGAGCATTACCGCCACCAGGTGGTAAGAAGAGTTGGATTCTTGACCCCGCCTACAGAACGGGTACAGAAGTGTAAATGGAAACACAACCTCACACAAGCTGAACTGAACTGCACTGTAACAGTGGAAAAGGGGCATAGGTGTCACTTTCAGAAAAGAGAGTTGATTAGCAGAGAGATTTACTGGTAATTATCATAGTCAGAATGGAACCAGGGGTGGTCAGGATGTAGACTCATCCTGACTTGGGAGATTAACACATACAAAAGAAGTGTGTAGGAGACACAGTGTCTCTGAGGACGTTCTGTGTCTTTGAGGGACACTTTTGTCTCTGATAAGGGCTTGGTTGGATGGACGCTACATTATTTATTTTAAAAAAATTATAAGGTCAGTTTCATTAAAACTAGGGATGCACCGATCCACTTAAAAAAAAAACTTTTGATCAGATCACGATACCTAAATCTGGATGTCGACCGATACAGATACTATTCCGGCTCTGGACGAGGCAGCAGCTATCCTCTTTTGCTCCTTCCCTCCCCGACCTTCCCCACCCTGCACGGCTTCTTGTCTTATCTACAGCTCCTCAGGAAAGCACCTCTTGAGCGCAAATTGAGATGGATAATAATAATAATAATAATAATAATAATAATAATAATGAATTCAATTTATACCGCACTTTTCATTAATAAAAATCTCAAAGTGCTACAACAAATAAAACAAGTGATAAAATCAAGTAAAATCAATAATAATATCAACTAAGATTAAAGACATAATCATGTCATCATAATCACTTAAAGCTCCACAGACATGATTTTTGTACTTTTCATAAAATGGCTCAACATATATATTTATTATCATTGAACTATGTTCGTTTTTGCAAATAAAATGTTAAATTAATGTAAAAATCAATTCTAAATTGGTTTAAATTTCGCGTCGTGTTTCTCCCTAAACTTCCGGTATTTTCCGTCACGTGATCGTGACGTAAGCTCCAGACTCGGCTCCAACGCGCACATTGAAATACAATGGAGGAAGATACAAACGCATCCGTCGAATTTAGCCATTTAAAACTTTATATTTTAGCGATTTGTCTTCAGTGAAGCCAAAGTTATTTCGAGTGATCAACAAGAAACAGCAGGTTATAATTTTTTTTCTGCTGCTGCTGTTTTTTTGTAGACTTTTCACTTCAGGAAGTGAGCAGGTCTCTGGACTTTACTGCAGCTGCAAGTTGACGAGGCAGAAGGAATTCTACAACGTCTAAATCGTTTCCACAGCACTGAAATGGTAATATATTAGTTAATGTTTCTAATAATTATTCAACATTAATTTATAGTTTAAAAAATTAGTTCCTTTTAAAATATCTGTTAAATATTTTAATGTTAATTCTAACATAAGTTCTGAAAAACATCATTCATATTTCCAGTTGAAATTTGCATGTTTACATAGACTAAATGTTCACTTAATATAAAAAAATGTTTATATGTCAATCATTAAATTTTTTTTTTTTTTATATCAAATACCGTCAAAAAACATAAATTTCCATAGCTGGATCATCGTCTATTTGTTTTCAGCTGTTTTAATAAAAATATCAGTTTGTGTTTTCAGGTTTCCAGGTCTCCAGTCCATCACAGAGACACCCTGGACAGGTCTCCAGTCCATCACAGAGACACCTGGACAGGTCTCCAGTCCGTCACAGAGACACCCTGGACAGGTATCTAGTCCATCACAGAGACACCTGGACAGGTCTCCAGTCAAGACATCTCAGCTGCATTTTTTTGACCAAACAGGACGGTTTAAATCAAACGGATTCATAAAGATGCATCTAAAATTGTTTTTGTTTTAAATAAATGTAAATTTACAACAAAATAAAAAAATCTTGATGGATAAAAATACACAAATAAAAACTAGTTAAAAATATACAAGCATTAATTTTGGCACCATATGCAGATTCAATAAGATTTCATCAAAAACAAACCTTTACCAATTTTAATAAAAACTGAACAAGTCAAAAGGATGCTGGTTTACTTTTTTCCTAAACATGTCATCATAAAACATTTTTTAGTTTGTAGCCTTAAAAAAGACAACACTCAAATGAAGAATCACAAAATGTTTATTCTCATAGTTTGAATTAGCTTGTTTTCACTTTAACATCAGGGTCGTGTTCTCCCTCTTTGTTTCTGTTGTTTTAGTTCTCCATGGGCAAGAAGAGTTGAACAAAGAGACGTGTCAGCGGATTCGGATGACGTGTAGGGAGATTTGATCACATCATCCAACACCTTAAACAGAAAAGCGGGGCTTTGTTATATATATATACCAGTAATAAAGTATTTATATGATTTAAAAAAAATTGGGTGAATATCATTTATTGTTTGAATTGACAGGTTTCCAGTCCAACACAGAGACACTTGGACAGGTCTCCAGTCCATCACAGAGACACCTGGACAGGTCTCCAGTCCATCACAGAGACACCTGGACAGGTTTCCAGTCCATCACAGAGACACCTGGACAGGTCTCCAGTCCATCACAGAGACACTTGGACAGGTCTCCAGTCCATCACAGAAACACCTAGACAGGTCTCCAGTCCATCACAGAGACACCTGGACAGGTCTCCAGTCCATCACAGAGACACCTGGAAAGGTCTACAGTCAAGACATCTCAGCTGCATTTTTTGGACCAAACAGGACGGATGAAATCAAACAGATTCAAGCATCTAAAGTTGTTTTTGTTTTAAATAAATGTAAATTTACAACAAAATAAAAAAATCTTGATGGATAAAAATACACAAATAAAAACTAGTTAAAAATTTCAGAACGTATGTTAGAATAAACATTAAAATATTTAACAGATATTTTAAAAGGGACTAATTTTTTAAACTATAAATTAATGTTGAATAATTAGTAGAAACATTAATTAATATATTACCATTTCAGTGCTGTGGAAACTATTTAGATGTTGTAGAATTCCTTCTGCCTCGTCAACTTGTCAGCTCCTGTAACTCCACACAGCTGCTCACTTCCTGAAGTGAAAAGTCTACAAAAAACAGCAGCAGCAGAAAAAAAATTATAACCTGCTGTTTCTTGTTGATCACTCGAAATAACTTTGGCTTCACTGAAGACAAATCGCTAAAATCTAAAGTTTTAAATGGCTAAATTCGACGGATGCGTTTGTATCTTCCTCCATTGTATTTCAATGTGCGCGTTGGAGCCGAGTCTGGAGCTGACGTCACGATCACGTGACGGAAAATACCGGAAGTTTAGGGAGAAACACGGCGCGAAATTTAAACCAATTTAGAATTGATTTTTACATTAATTTAACATTTTATTTGCAAAAACGAACATAGTTCAATGATAATAAATATATATGTTGAGCCATTTTATGAAAAGTACAAAAATCATGTCTGTGGAGCTTTAAAGAGCATTGTACTCCACACACTTGGATGGAACGGTGGTGAAGTGTTTCTGGCAGATAGTCATGAGCCTCTTTAGTCCCTGAATGTATTTTCTTTGTGTCTCGTCATTGAGAACGTGAGCCACATGTTTGGAGAAGATCTTTGCTCGTCCAAAACGGGCGTGGATACCCACCATGGTCACACCAATGGGCCAGGGAGCATTACCAATGGCCATCTGTAGATATGCATCATTTGCCTTCACATATTCTCTCTCCAGCATGAACTTAATGATGTTGGTGATTGATTCTTTTATGTCAGCTGGTAAATTCTTCTTTCTGAGCTTTTTAAAGAGAGGCTCGAGATAAGACTGAGTCTGGGAGTGTGTTGCGCTGGCCAGCTTCCCCTGGACGCTACGTTTCACTTGGTCTTCTCGGCTGTTCAGATCTTTGGCCCAAACACCAAGAAGAAACCTTAAAAATTTGGCAATGACATCCTGATCGCCATTGTCATCCCCAGTACCTAAAGATTGGATCTGGATCTGGTTTCATGGGCGATCAATTCTATTGACAAGATTTTTTTCTACAAAAAGGCAAGGCCTGGGGGAGCTGGCCTGTCTCCCGCAGACTCACCCAGGAGGATACACCATGGATTCCTGGGGCGAATGGAAGGTGACATGTCTCTCAGTGTTCTCTGTGGAAGACGTGGAGCAGTGGTCCCCAAACTACGGCCCGCGGGCCGCATCCGGCCCGCCCCCACATTTGGTCCGGCCCCCAGAACAATAGTAAAAAAAAAAAAAAAAAAATTTTTTTTTTTTTTTTTTTTACAAATGAATACATGTACAGTACTGTACGGTCACCAAGTACTTAGCATATCCTAACACAGTTTTTAAAGATGAAGGAGTAAGTTGAATTGTCTCCCTTTCACATAAATATTATTTTCACACAGAGTGGGAGGAGGAGTATTTTTTTGTTTATTCTAATTCAAAGTCTATTTGCCTCATCTGTAATTCGAGTATCACCTGGCGTGGATGGAGAGTTCTGGAGTCTGCTCTCAGAAGAAAAGTATCCTTACATCCGAAGATGTCTCTCAGTGTCAGAAGTGCCACTAAGGTAGAGACACATTTATTTTATACAGCTTGCACCAGATGACACCATCCTGCTGCACAGAGCAGCTGCCTAGTTTTGATATTTAGGTTTTATTGAATAGTTGTTGGAGATTTGTAAATCTGCACCTTTGTAAGTCACTTTTTGTAAATAGTTAGTGTAAATGAGGGAGTTTTATATTGTTCAGTTCATTGTTTATTCGTTTCTTTAAAAAATATGGTGTGCTTTTCAAATATTGCGTCATTTTACTTTGATAAAATACTTTAATTAAATAAAACTAGCAACACATTACGTTCTGTTTTATTTACTTTAAAGAAGTGAGGAGTAGGGAGATGAAAAATTTTGTTTTTTGATACTGAGACTGGACGAGTAGCTCTCGGCAAACTGCCGACTTCAAAAGTACTGTAACTCTTGGTTCAAAAAAGGTTGGGCACCCCTGATTTAGGCACTCCTGCAATCGTCACACTTTTTCCTGTTAAAAACTGACTCCGGCCCCCCACCAGCGAAGGGAAAAGTTATGTGGCCCTCACAGGAAAAAGTTTGGGGACCACTGACGTGGAGGATTTGTATATAATTGGATTTATGATAGCAGGCGCTTTGCTTTTTGGCGTTTGTGGAGCACTGGCCTATCGGAAAATGAGGAAGACTTCAGCAGCTATTAAAGATTCAGTATGTAATTTCTGGAACACGTTGGAACTTAAGAAAATTTTGAACAGAGACACGTTTCTGGTCCCTCCCCCTCAGAGCCATATATGGCTCTGTTACCCTTGCTCTGCTGAAATTCAAATTCAAGCTCTGTTTTTATTGGCTGATTCAAATTCAAGCTCTGTTTTTATTGGCTGGTTACAAACTCTGTTTTTATTGGCTGGTTAACGGCATGTCACTGTGGCTTTTTAGAAATGCTTTTAGAGAAGCAAGGGGACAATAGTTTTTTTCAGAGATTACTTGTCTAAAATCAGTATGTCAGGAGGTAGTGATAGAGTGAAGAAATATGTTAAAAATATATTGTTATAAAATTTACATACAGCTCCTTTAATGTCATGTCGAAGCTCCCGAGTAAAGTGAAAGTCTGATCCGCACCGTGACCTCCATAAATCAGCTGTTTACGAGCTAAACTGAAAGGTGGTCGCGATCTCTGAGGATCGCAGACCACCCGCACGGCTTGGGACTCTTGGACGCGGTACTGGTCAACATCTGGAGAAGGGGTCATAGCATGGATCAGTGAAAAGTTCCCGAATTGGATCATATTTGGATCAGAGTCGTCCAGCAGGACTCAAGTCTACAGAAATTACACTGTGTGCCTGAAACGAAAAATATTTGTTATCTCTATCTGACTTCCCAAAACAGCCTGGGAAAGGCTGGATATCAAATTTCTCCTGAGACGCGTTACTGAGGACACCAGCTACACCTAACTATTGCTACCCCCCCCCGGATAACTTTTCTGTGAGCGTTATCGGAGGCTGGCTGGTTACATCTTCAGAACTGTTGGCTATCTGAAAATGGCTCATGGACAGAATCTCACTGCCTCAACCTCAAAATGCATATGTGATTTGTCCTAAATATGCTTTCTGGTATTGTATGTATTGTAGGTCGCAATGGAGCTTTCTTCTCTTGGTACAGCGGCTCTGCAGACATTGCACGTTGCTGTCTTGTGGTGTTTAGTGTAAAATACTTCCACACAGCGGACATGTTAAGATGAAAAGTTGGTTAGCCGTTAGCCACAGTGCTGCTCTCAGTCCTCATGTATTTACTCACATTTTAGCTGGCTTCAAACTATGAAATTAATTTCCTTCAGAAAATCCATTCCATAGTTTGATTCCCTGCCTTGCAGAGCAGCCGGCAGGGAATCACATGTCGAGATGTTTCAGCAGACAGACATTCACCATGGATCGGAAATCTGTACAGATTGTATCGGAAAAATCCGATATGTAAATTATGCTGGTGTAGCCCCTGGTTTAAAAAAAAAAAGAAGAAAAACCCATGCACTTAAGGCCTTTTAACATTTGCAATTTTTTTACAAGGTTGGTTGTATGTATACAGAAAATATAAGTGAGAAACTTGTATTATTGTTCTTGTATATTTTTAAACTGAGTGATTATATACATGCGGGGAGCGGTTACTGTTGTGAGTAAGGAGAGAACTATATGAAGAAGAAGAAAGCTGAAGCTTTTCTGGAGGAGAGTTGTTTACTTAAATAAGTGTATTATTGTTTAATCAATTACCTCATTACTTTGAAGACTGTATTGAATGTCCTATCTATGATAGTGGTGAGGTTAACGAGGGACAAGTGAACGCAACATAGAAAACAAAACGGGACAAGGGGATGATGGGAAGAAGAAGGAGGAGAGGCGGGAAAAAACGGATGGAGACTGTCTCTAATGCGGACAGACGTTGAGGTGGGAGAACGAAGTGGACTGTTTTATTCACAAGTAAACCTATACAAGGTGTATAGGAAACCTGCAGAAGAGTGTTTGAGGGAAGAACTGCAGAGGAGAACTGCGGCTGATCCAAAGTGGCGAGAGGAAAGTGTCAACATGGCGACGTTGCTCCAGTGAGATTGAGAAGTAGTCCTGCAAATTGGGTGGCGGAGTTCAAAAAGGAGTTGGACTCTCAAAGCAACCTTGACGAAGTCTGCTGAGTGAGCAGGTCTGTGTTTGTTTGTTGTTTAAATGGGGGAGATCGTCCCCCGATCGGAAGGTTGGCGGTTCGAATCCCGGTTCCCCACACCATGTGTCGTTGTGTCCTTGGGCAAGACACTTAACCCCGAGTTGCTCCCGGTAGGACTGGAAAGCACCTTGCATGGTAGTCTGCTGCTACCGGTGTATGAATGTGTGTAGCACTTTGAGATTTTCACAAATGAAAAGTGCGTTATAAATTGAATTCATTATTATTATTATTATTATTAAGAGGATTGCCGCAGCGACAGCGCACCCTAGCTTCATCAGGCCTGCAACGCAAACGTTAACCGGTACCGGTTAGTGTGTGTGTGCATTTGTGTGCGTGTGTGTATGTGTGTGTGTGTGTGGGCCCATGTGTGATTTTGTGTTTAGAACTGTAAAGTTTCGTTAAATGTATGGAGTTCTGTTAGTGACAAAAGTTGAATTCTGGTTATATTACAACAATGGTTAAAAGGAAGGATCTTTCATAAAAAACAAAAACACAAAGTTAAAGTGAGTAAAACATAAGGGACTGAAAAGAAAAAGTGCCTTATTGGTTTTATCTCAAAAAAGCTAAGTCTGGTCCTCTGGACATTCAGAAAACAAAATAAAACAAAGCAAAAAAATTGTAGAAACGTTTCGTCTTTCGTCCGAAAGACTTATAATAATAATAATAATAATAAACTTTATTTGTATAGCACCTTCCACAATGCCTTGCATTGACCAAGGTGCTTAACAGGATAAAAAGAAGAATAAACGGGAACAATAGATCAATGAAAATAGAATAAGAAACCACAGCGATAAAAGAAGGCAATGGAAATAAAAAAAATCTTCCTCAGTCTGAGTTGCTGTATTCAGCTCAGTCTTATAAATAGCACCCTCTCACAGTGGATCAACCAGTTGGCTGATGACAGCCTGAAACCAGCTGCTCACATGATCAAGGAGGACCATCAGCCTAACGATGGATCGTTAGCACCCTGATGGTTGTTTGCTATTCACAGAGGGCTGAGTGATACTAGCAATAACTAGTTATTGATCCACTGTGAGAGGGTGCTATTTATAAGACTGAGCTGAATACAGCAGCTCAGACTGAGGAAGTCTTTCGGACAAAAGACGAAACGTTTCTACATTTTTTTTTTTTTTGCTTTGTTTTGGTTTTTGAATGTCCAGAGGACCAGACTCATCTTTTTTAGATTTTTCTACCTGGATTATTGAGCATGCATCAGGGCTTATTGATTTTATTTTATTTTGGGAACATTTCAAATGAGAATTAAAGACCTTGCTTTATTGTTAAGTTTTACATCATTTTGGGGTATTGTGTAGCCTCATGTGGAGGGAGATTTATTTTTCTAAGTTCTTATTGAAAGAAACTGTTCAGTTAGTTGGTTGTCTGGAGTGATTTATGTTACATTAAAGGTGTGTATAATAATTAGGTGAGTAAGGATTTACTCAACATAGGTAAACCTGCGTGGTATCTACCAGAACTTAACAAACCCAAATAGCCACTCCACCAGTGAGTTTAAGTTCTTGTCCCATTTACTAGCGGATCTTGTCCCAGTTACTAGTGGACAGAACAGTGGGGTGCTACACTGGTATAGGAGGCCGAGGCCAATACTGACACCGGATCAGCCCCATCCTTGATTAAAATACAATTAGTTCATCTGCATGAGAAATCTGTTAATTAACCAAGTAACTAACTGATTAAATAACAATTCTCTCAGGAATTACATGAACAACATTTCATGGGGTCTGACTGGTTGAAAAAACAATTTGATTGGTTGGTTGGTTCTCTCCACATATTGCACAACCACTGAACCAGTATTTTAGAACCAACATCTATAGTCCAAATAAAGGAGCTATTGTATCACAAAAGGAATTAGAAATGATTGTACATGCATTTATTTCTTCTCGCCTAGACTATTGTAACAGCCTTTTAGTGGGATTAGTAAATCCTCCATAGCTTCCCTTCAATCTGTGCAAAACGCTGCAGCCAGGCTTTTGACTAGAACCCCCAGAACAGCTCATATCACTCCGGTTCTGGTCTCACTACACTGGCTCCCAATTTATTTTAGGGCACATTTTAAAATTTTATTAACTTTTAAAGCACTACATGGTGAGGCTCCTAAATATTTATTAGACCTTTTGAAGCCTCTTTGTCCATCTAGAACTCTGAGGTCTTCCAATAAGCTACTGCTGACAGTTCCGAGAACTCATTTTAGAACTCGTGGGGATAGAGCATTTCAAGTGGTGGCTCCGAGGCTTTGGAACACTCTCCCTATAACAATACGCTGCTCGGAGTCAACAGCTGCATTTAAAAACAGTCTTAAGACTCATCTCTTCAGATAGGCGTTTGGTTAGCTTTGTACATTGTTTTTAGAGCTTGTTATGTTTTACCTTTTGTATAGTATCTCTGTGATTTTATGATTTTATTTTTCTGTGATTTTATGATTTTATTTTCCTTTTGTGAAGCACTTTGTGACTCATGTCTGTGAAATGTGCTATATAAATAAAACTTACTTACTTAAATTATGATCTAAGGTTTAACTAGTTTGTTTTTAAAGTATTCTTGAGAAATTAGGAGCAAATCATAGATTGGGAACTTGTTCAAAAATTGTTACAGAATATATTTTACAAAATCAAAAATTAATTTTATTTGGGTGTTAAAACACCAGTTGCATCTCATAGCCTATAATAATTATTTTAATATTTTCTGATAGAACGTTTCCACTCCAGTGTGTGGACTCTCATATGTCTGTTTAAATTTGTCTTATGATTAAATCTTTGTCCACAAAGTTCACAAGGAAACGGCTTGTCTCCTGTGTGGACTCTCATGTGTGATTTTAAATTGTTCTTCTGACTAAAACTTTGTCCACAAAGTTCACAAGGAAACGGCTTGTCTCTTGTGTGGACTCTCATGTGTGAGTTTAAATTTGTCTTACGACTAAATCTTTGTCTACAAAGTTCACAAGGAAATGGCTTGTCTCCTGTGTGGACTCTCATGTGTCTGTTTAAATCTGTCTTATAACTAAATCTTTGTCCACAAAGTTCACAAGGAAACGGCTTGTCTCCTGTGTGGGCTCTCATGTGCGAGTTTAAACTTGTCTTGTGACTAAATCTTTGTCCACAAAGTTCACAAGGAAACGGCTTGTCTCCTGTGTGGGCTCTCATGTGCGAGTTTAAACTTGTCTTGTGACTAAATCTTTGTCCGCAAAGTTCACAAGGAAACGGCTTGTCTCCTGTGTGGACTCTCATGTGTGAGTTTACACTTGCCTTACGACTAAATCTTTGTCCACAAAGTTCACAAGGAAACGGCTTGTCTCCTGTGTGGACTCTCATGTGTATGTTTAAATATGCCTTATGACTAAATCTTTGTCCACAAAGTTCACAAGTAAACGGCTTGTCTCCTGTGTGGACTCTCATGTGTGAGTTTAAATTTGCCTTCTGACGAAATCTTTGTCCACAAAGTTCGCAAGGAAATGGCTTCTCTTCTGTGTGGATTCTCATGTGGCTGTTTAAAATTGTCTTCCGATTAAAACGTTGTCCACAAAGTTCACAAGGAAATGGCTTCTCTCCTGTGTGGACTCTCATGTGTCTGTTTAAACTTACCTTCTGACAAAACCTTTGTCCACAAAGTTCACAAGGAAATGGCTTGTCTCCTGTGTGGACTCTCATGTGTTTGTTTAAATTTGTCTTCTGACTAAATCTATGTCCACAAAGATCACAAGGAAAAGGCTTGTCTTCTGTGTGGACTCTCATGTGTGAGTTTAAACTTGTCTTCTGACTAAATCTATGTCCACAAAGATCACAAGGAAATGGCATGTCTCCTGTGTGGACTCTAATGTGCAAGTTTAATTTTGCCTTCTGACAAAACCTTTGTCCACAAAGTTCACAAGGAAATGGCTTGTCTCCTGTGTGGACTCTCATGTGTTTGTTTAAATTTGTCTTCTGACTAAATCTATGTCCACAAAGATCACAAGGAAATGGCTTGTCTCCTGTGTGGACTCTCATGTGTATGTTTAAATTTGTCTTCTGACTAAATCTATGTCCACAAAGATCACAAGGAAATGGCTTGTCTCCTGTGTGGACTCTCATGTGTCTGTTTAAATCTGTCTTATGACTAAATTTTTGTCCACAAACATCACAAGGAAAAGGCTTGTCTCCTGTGTGGACTCTCATGTGTCTGTTTAAATGTGATTTGAAAGTAAATCTTTTACCACAGTCATCACAGCTTATTGATTTTGGCCTTCCCTGGACTTTCATGCGTGACTCTACATTTTTGTTCTTTCCAATACATTTCGTAATAAGCAGACATCTTGAAGACTTCACTCCAGAATGACTTGTCATGTGTCTTTGAAAAGTCCGGTTACTGACATACTGCTTACCACTCTCAGAGCAGCTCAAAGATTTGTTGACAGTTTTTACCTCTGATTCAGGAGCCCTGCTCTCCTTCCTGTCTTTCATATTGTCTTCACGTTCTGATTCAGAGTCTGATGAGTTCTTTAGCAGAGAGTCAGGATTGGTCATTTCACCATCCTCTTCATTGTGACCTAAAATCTGATATCGGTCTACTCCTTATTAAGTTGGTCACCCACCAGACTGGTGTATGGGTATTTTCTTCCACTTTATGATAAGAGGTTCTGGGTCCTGCTGGTCCACATCTGGCATTCAGTCTTGAGAAGCTTCTTTTTCTTAATCAGCTCTAAACAGAGTCAGGAACCACTGAAACATATGTACAATAAAGACAATGTTACTTCAACGAACACACACACACACAATTTCACCCTCACAATCACCATCTTCTAGGGGTGAAACGGTACATTAAAATCACATTTTGGTTCGGTTAATTTTCGGTACAAAAAACAAAACAAAATAAAGACTTACAAAATGTTTATTTTGAAAATATGCCAACTAAACAATACTTATAAAAATAAATAAAAGTGACCCATTTGGGTGATATTTTAAATAAACGGCACTCTTTACAATAAATAAACTATACTAACAATAATAAAAATCTTAATAAATACAATAACAGTCAGAACTAGAACAATAAGCAGCAACAGACTGCTTACAATCTAACTAATCAAATTTAAAGTTGTTGTCCAAAAAGACCAACTTGTCCACATTTTCTGCTAAAAGCACAGAGGATATCTCCAGCGGTGGAGAAAATCATCTAAGTAACAACAATAGTAGCAGTGTGGCTGTATTTGTCCTCATTATTCACAACAACCTCTTCTTGGACCTGCTCCTCCAGGTGGGACAGGTCCCTGGAAAAGTTCAGAGTTCAGTCATCACACACTTTTTAGCTGCAGGTGATCTCTGGTGGATGTCCCTGAAGAGGAAGAAGTCAGCTGCTATCTCTGTCCCAGACTTAAAGGAGAAATGAAAAGTGTTTTTTAAGCTAATAGTAGTCCAATGAAAAGCATAAAATAAGGTTGTTGAGAAATTTTTACAAGTAAAAAATTTCATGCTAACTCAAATTTAGCATTTGCAAAGTGAATAAAATCTCATCCGTTTTTTTTTTACACCCCTTCCCCCGCCTGCTCTCCCCTCCCGGATATGACGTAGGTCGTGCCAACAGTAGTAGTGAGTGGAAGAGCTGCGGGCAAAATGGTTCAGTGTGTAGCAATTAATTGTTCTAATCGGCCAGAAAAAACAACTGGAGTTTCTTTTGTTGGGTTCCCTAAAGATAAAAAACTTCGACAGGCATGGTTATGTAAGCTGAAACGCCAGAATTACTTTCCAAAGCGGCATGACCGCCTGTGCAGTGAGCACTTTGAAGAGGCCCACCTGAAGTGCAAGCCCTGGCTACTTCACTCCATTGGCTTCACACCAGGCAAGCATGAGCTTTTACCAGGAGCAATACTAACTATTTTTTGCTACAAAGGAAAAGCAGATGGAGAAGAAGATGGTTCCACAGCATTAACAAAGAAAAAAAGAGGAGCCTTCTTAAAAAGAGAACACAGTCGGGTCTTACAGGTATGTTCTGAATATCATGAGTGTGTGAAAATACAAACAATTCATGCATAAATGAAATAGTCTAAAAATGTTTAGTAATTAACTCTGATGTTATAGTTCATTAACATCAGTTTGTTACCCCTCACTCGTAGATGTTTATTTTACAAGCTAAAATCGCATCAGCAACAAGCTAACATCGCTAGCGTCGGGCTAACGTAGCATTAGCATAGCGGTCCCAAGCTAGTTCTTTATCATTTGCTCCTGTGATGACTTATTGACTGTGTCGCTAATTTTTGTGTCCTCTGTCGTCATTAGGACATTTTCAACACCTCCAACTTGTCTGAAGAGGGTCAACCAGCAGCTCAAACTACTAGTTTGGAAACTCAAACTGTTGTGATAACACCTGGCACTTTGCAGTCAGACAGTGTTGTGGCAAACACACAGAGTCTCGAGACAACTACAGTTGTAGAAGTGGTAAATACATATAACAAGCTAAAATATATTATGCTGATATTATATTCCAGTGATTCATCACACAATTAGTAAAACAGCATATTTTGCTCTAAATGAGTCTTATGTTTGCAATTTAGGGACAAAGCAGGACCTCAATCAGCAGTACATTTAACAGTCTTTATTCATCCATTGTGATCAGCATTACATCAAAACAGCCAGTTATATATATTCACAACAGGTGTACAGTATCATCTCATTATCTCTTCCTCATCTCATTTTATACCTTCAACCTTAGTCACCTCTGCCATCTAGTGGTGAACACAACAACGAGGCTCTACACTTGTTTTGTTAAATTGTCATTTAGAATGGAAAAAACGGTTTTAAAAGTTTTGAAAAATGTGACTGAGTCTAAAGTCGTAGTTAGTAGGTTGGTTATTTTCACAACACTAATAAATCTAATTTGTAAAACAATGTTTTAATGTTGCAGTGACCTTCAAGACCTGGTTGATTCAAGCCCATCGACCAAGCGGAAGTTCATTGTGTTTGAGAGTTGTTTGAGGACCTTGTTTGCTGTATGTGCTGCCTGTTCTGGAGCCTGCACAGTGACACTGAAACAGATCATGGGTACGTTGGTTGCTGTAAGCAGTATCTGCAAGAGAACCAATGACCATACCAGAGTGTGGTACAGCCAGCCTGTCCACAACCACATGCCAGTAGGCAATCTAATGATTGCAGCAGCAACCATGTTCAGTTGCTGTTCACCAATAATGGCCCTGAACCTATTTCGGCATATGAATGTTGGAATGTACAGTTTGAAAACATATTTCAACATTCAACGCTCCTACCTAATCCCTGCCATCCAAAGACTTTGGACCACCAAGCAGCTGGCAATGATACTGGAGAGAAAGGGGAATCCACTCAGACTGGGTGGAGATGCTCGATGTTGCTCACCTGTACATACTGCCAAGTATGGCAGCTACTCACTGATGGATCTGAGTACAGGTGAAGTTCTCACCACCCATCTAGTACAGGTAATTTTTTTCTGTATTAAAGGTGGTTGTACAACAGTGTATAAGAAAAAAATAGAAATGTATGCATTTTGGCTTTTTATAATATGCAATAGCACTTTCGCAATGTGTCTTTCAGGGCATTGAAGTCTAGAACAGTGTAGCGATGGAACTGGAAGGTCTGAAACGGGGGCTGAGCTTCCTGCAGCAGCATGGTCTCACTGTGTCAGAACTCACCACAGACAGACATGTTCAGGTCTGCAAATGGCTGCGGATAGAAAAGCCCAACACAAAACACTGGTTTGATGTTTGGCACATTGCAAAAGGTGAGTTTTGTGGTGTTATTGAATGACTTTAATTAGCAAATATTTTTCTCCAATGACATTCACCTTGGAATTGTATAAAGCTATAGACTTGAGTAGTTCATAGTGCCAGTAATGTGATACAACTATGTTCAGTGACATTGCATTATTGTAAGGTTACTATTTGAGTATAACATTACGGAATGTTACAAATGAATGATTTTTTGCAGGTGTATTCAGGAAGCTAACTGCAAGTGCCAAAAAACCAAAGTGCAGTGAGGTGGGGCTATGGGCTCGATCCATCTCCAACCATTTATATTGGACTGCAGCTACCAGTGGTGGGAATGCAGACATGGCCGTGCAGAAATGGACCTCTGTGGCTCGTCACGTTAGTAACATTCATGACGGCCATGGTGATGTTTTTCCAAGATGTCAGCATGGAGCCATTGAGAAGCAGTGGGTAGAGAAAGGTGGGTATATGCACATAATGTTTGTGAAGTTGTGGGCTACTAGAGTTTGGTTATGAGAACAACAGATGCCAGTGGGTGCTTCAGTGTTTTATACGAGTGAATTTTGATACCAACTTCGGCGCAGCACCATGTACAGGTAAACAAAGAGTTGTATGTCTACCATTGATTTTCAGGAAAAGCTTACTGTGAGGTTTTAAAAGATCCACAACCTCTGGATGTTACATTGTGTTGACAGGAAGCAGAGCCCAAAAAGCAATCGAGGCTGTTGTCCTGAGCTCGAGGCTGCTGAAAGATGTCCGCCAGCTGTCCCCTGCAGAGCAGACATCATGCCTGGAGTCGTTTCATAATGTGGTCTGCTTCTTTGCAAGCAAACATGGACATTTTTTTCACCCATCAATGGAAGCAAGGTACGCTCACTATTTACTTGTACTTCTCCAAACAAATTGGAAAACTTTATTTCACTTTACGCTTATAAAACAAATGTTGTGGTTTCAGTGTTAGCCTATTTTAATACCATGACTTTTGTGCTGTGCTTGCAGAGTTATTTTGGCAGCACTCCACTTTAATGAGAATGTGGCAAAGGACCAGGCCAGAAAAAAAGATGGTGACCTGCAGTGGAAGGTTTCCTATCCAAAATATAAGAATGGTGGTGCTGTGGTGAAGCCAGTGAAGGAGTCCGTCACATATGGTGAGATCACTTATTGATAACTTCCAGTTATTCAAAACAAAACATCAGAGCTTGCACACGTTGCTGCATCTACAATTACGATGGACACTGATTTGAAGATGTGAAATGTTTTTGTTTGAAGTCCATTTATGTATTGAATAGAGTATCACTGTATCCTGCTTTCAGAATTACTTTTAAACAGCTAATCACATTTAGTTAGGTTTCATTTGTTTTTTTCTTTTTGATTCTATTTCACCATTTAGACACCTCTTTAGACAATTTTTTTTTTTTTCCTTTCGGCTTTTTTCCCTGCGTTAGGGGTCGCCACAGCGATTTGGTCGCACGAAGATTTGGCAGTTTTTACGCCGGATGCCCTTCCTGACACAACCACAGACCACCGAGCAACCACAGCCCTCTGTGTGGAGCAGAGCGCTGATATCTAGGGTTCCCGGGAGAGCAGATGGTGTGGGTTAAGGGCCTTGCTCAAGGGCCCCGAGTGGGGCAGATGAGGGTGGAGACAAGTGTGACCGCTTCACTTATCCCACCCACATCTTTGATGTTGTCAGTACCGAGGCTTGAACCTCTTTAGACAAATCTGTTGAGCATTTTGTTGTCCTGCTGTCATTCCAGACTATGTCAGCCAGCTGATGGATTTTGTGTGGCAGATGCGCCTGGAGTTCCCCTCTTATGAAGACAGTCTGGTCTCAGAAACTCTGGTTCCACCCATCACCTCTACCATTGAGAAGATTTCTAAGACTGAAGCAATTGCTGCCCACAAGTCACGTTTCAACACAACATAACTGATGTGACATTACCAATTAAAAATAAATCTGATGATCAATATTTCATTTCATTGAATTTCACTACTGCATGAGAAGGTCATTTTGTGACTAAATCTAGGAATATCTCCCATTACATGTGGTAAAAGAGTTTTTCTGTTTCATGAAAAGTAAGTTCAGCAAGGTCTCAAAAAATAACTAAAAATGTGAAAAGCATTTTCAACAGAGGCAGTAATAGTCAGTTATTATATACATTTATTGAGATTTTTACATTTCACCACAGATTTAGACACATCATGGGTACTGGAAACCACAGTACTCTTGTGAAGGAAATGCATTTCTGATCTTGGAGATAGCACAGGCAGGGTGAATTCTTCTGTCATGTCTGCGTAGAATGAAATAGATGAATCTGCTCAACCTTCTGTAAGCGATATATCAGTAGATCCTGGGAACACACAGTTACAAATATTGTAAAGAAAAGTAATGATGGGGAAATGTAATGCAATTAAAGAAAATCTGTATCACAAAAATTTACTGCATACTGCTGAACAGGAAAAATATAAATAAATAAATCCATAAAACTAAGGATTTTCCTCTAAAATAATCAAATATGCTTCAGTTACACAAAAAACAGACTGCTAAAAAGTAAAGTGTTAAAATTATGATCTGGTCATCTTTGATTTAACAAACTGAAATGTGTCAGTATAATTTCTCAGAAATAACTGACTTACTCATGACGTGGTTCATTGTCCCCGATTGGACCTTGATCCTGCAGGTATTCATTCATTCATTCAACTTTTATTTAGTCAGGTAAATCTCATTGAGCCTCAAGGGCTCATTTATGAAAGTGACCTGCTACAAACTAAAGAATGATGAACAGCAATGATACAAATACATTGAACAATAAACAAAAGAAAAGTAGCAAAAACTAGCGAACATTATAAGGTAGATGTACAAAATCAAAGACAGGAACAAATCTGCATTGGTTTTTGCCAGGATTCCAACAGATTCTGAAAATCATTTAGAGAGGTCAGGGCCGAGAGCTTCAGATCTTTTTGTAAGATATTCCAGGAAGCAGGAGCAGAGTAGGAGAAGGCCCTTTTTCCAAGTTCAGTCCTCACTGACGGAACACTGCAGGTAATCATGTCCTGAGAGCGCACGCTGTAGCTGCACTCACGCAAAGACATGTAGGAGGAGATGTATGAGGGCAGCAGACCAAGAAGTGATTTAAAGATGAAAATGTACCAGTGGAAGAGTCTGCGTGAGGTTAATGATGTCCAATTAACCAGTGAATACAGGGTGCAGTGGTGGGTACGATAATCACAGCCAGTTATGAATCTTAGAGCACCATGATAGACAACATCCAACATCCGCAGGGTGCTTGTAGGAGCATTCATGTAGAGAATGTCGCCGTAATCAATGGAGGGAAGGAAAGTCACAGATACAAGGCGTTTCCTAACATTCAGTGTTAGACATGATTTATTTCTGAAAAAGAAACCCAGTTTTACTTTCAGTTTCTTCACTAGGTTTTCCACGTGGAGTTTAAAAGAGAGATGCGAATCGACCAGGATACCCAAATATTTATATGAGTCAACAAACTCAATAGGGACACCATTTGATGATAAAATCAGAGGAAGATCTGCTGGGACCGACTTCCTACTTGAAAAAAACATCCCTTTTGTTTTATCAGCATTTAGGACAAGTTTGAGACGGAACAAATCTGACTGGATGATGTCAAAAGCGGATAATTCATAGAAGGACATCTCCAACACCCATCTGTTCAGGCAGTTGACTTCAAATCCTTCATGGTGAGTGATGCAGCTTACATCTGCTTCCTGCAGCCGGAAGAGGAAGGCATGTATCTCCTGGCAGCAGATGCTCTCCCGCTGTGTCTGCATAGGGAAACAGTGCCCACATGTACACCTGCAACAGCAATAAAGCAGTAGTTAGCTACCTACATACATTTAAATTGTAAACAAAAAACATTTCATCACATCAAACTGACAATTAAGTTACATTTGGTAATAATTACCTCAACACCTTTTTTACATTGCTGATTTGTAAAAAAAAAAAAAAAATTCATGCTTAGATCCTCCTAAAATGAGCATTTCCAGGGATATGATATACAGTTATAACATCACTATAATTTATTAACATTTTGTCTAAATACTTTTGCACGTTATTGTAATTAGGTTATTTTTTCTACTAAACACATTGAGACTTAACCTTCAGTTTGATGTGACGGGTCACAGATAAACACAGAACGCCTGCGCCTCGAGATGGACATTGTGAAGCTATTAGCTGCAGCATGCTAACGTTAGCATGCAGTGCTAGCATGCGGCGGCTAACGCACGGCTATTCATATTTCCAGGATAGAAACAGTGTTGTTTTTGACAGCCGTTTTGATTTCAGTTTTCGTCTTAGTCTTTTAGACTAAAATACTTCTTAGTTTTAGATAGTTGTAGTCATTTCTATATGTAATGGTTTTCGTCCAGTTTTAATTGACAAAAACTTAAAAAATTTAAGTCTAGTTTTAGTCTTTAAAAAAAAAAAGAAAACATATTAGTCTTTACAAATTAATTTGTTTTAAAACCAGCACGCCCAGAACAGAAGAAGGAGAAATCTTTCTTCTACCAGAAACTGTCAATTGACAGACAGTTTGAGGAATTTTGTGTGCCGCCCCCGTCCCAACTCCCATGTACATGCAAATGCTGATAAGAACAAACCCTGGGGCCCTAGCTCATTGTTTGTGCTCACATAAGCTGTGTTTCCATCCATTTTCATTTCGAATTTTGAGCTACCTCGCAAATATGTAAATACAAATTAATGCAGATCAGAAGTGTTTCCATCTACTGGCTTGAAGCGCTTCTTCCAAGCCACGCACAGCGTCACTACGTCAGACGTCAGCGTCATTACGTCAGAACTGCGCATGTCTACAGTAAACAGGAAGTAGCGGTTGAAAACAGAACCCGAACACACATCTCGTCAAAATGGAGAGAATATTTCAGGTACGTGTTGCTATCGGGCAAGTTGTATTTATTCTGTCATGCCAACTAGTTTTAGCGATGTTACATGTTGTCCGGAGCGGAAACAGCTGAACGTCACGTGACGTGAATGTTCGCTAAGGCAGATCTGAGTTGGCAAATGTGTTTCCATCTGTCGTTTTGCGCATCTGCTCATTTTCACGATCCCAAAAACCACCTCAAGCGAGCGTATAAACTTTTTGGCGAATTTCAGGAAGTAACTTCGCATTTTGCCGTTTCCATTAAGCTTTTCTGCTGCGATACTTCAAAATGCGCACCTAGAAACCTTGATGGAAACACGCTATAGACAACATCCCTCCTCCAGTGATCTCTTCACTGGAAGGAATTTCTGTCTTACCAGGCCAGCAACAACCTAAAACAAATTAAACCTCTAGCCAACAACATACACCAAGCAACAACAAAGGATAAACATGTAGATGTATTTATCTATTCCACCCATTTCATCCAAAACCAAAGGCTTAAAAAAAAGAAGAAAAAAAAAGAAAAAGAAACCGCTTTTCAGGAGTGAAATGTGGCACTAAGGTATGTATGAACTGCTGCAGGACCTTCTCATCTCTGCAGGGGATTGGCTCTGCTTGAACCACCTTTGTGAGGTCCCACATGAGCAGACACATGAGCGTTTGGACAAATAAGAAAATTAAGGTGTAAGTCACCAGTTCAACCCATAGAACTATCGTAAACACGTTTTTAGACCAAATATTGCCTATTTACACAGATACGCACAATTATGTGAAAATAAACACAGCCATAGTGCTAGATAACATTTTAAACACATTCTAGGGAGTTTATCAGCTAAAAAAAGTTAATTTTGGGTTTAGTTCCTCTTTAAAGTATGAAACATGCCACTGGAAGTTTTGAAATCTAAAATGAATAAGTCTGTATCTGGTCTTTAGGTTGTAATAGGTTGTCTCATTTTAAAATGTAATGAAAGTACAGGTAGTGTTTGTTTAGCTAAAAAGGATGCAGACCCAACAGACATGGGGGGTAACAGCAACAGGTTTGATATTCACTGACTCACTCAAACACAACCCATCAGCCTACCACACATCCCTGCATGTTTTTAGCATCCCTTTGCATGTTACACGTAACAATAGCCGACGTTAGATTAGCACAAACAAGCTAATAGCACAAAGTTAGCATCCACATGCGCAAACAAGGACAAGATTTATAAAAAAAAAAATACATACATTCGGTTCTTCTCTTGTCTCACAGTTGGGTTAAATACAAAATAAGTCCATAAATCTTTTCTGGGCTTGCGGCCACCGACCGAGGCCCCTTCGTGCAACATGCTACAGCATCTTCCATTGTCCAGTTTGAAGAGGAAGTCACAGGTGAGCGGCTGAGCACGCAGCGCGTGGCCGTGTTGCATCAACACCGCGGTGGTGGGCGTGACCAAACAGCTGACTTTCCGACACAGATGGGCAGAAATATAAATTATTGACGGACCACTGACTAAAATTTTCGTTCAGTCTCGTCTCGTCAACGAAAACTCACACACATTTCGTCACGTTTTAATCATTAAAGAGCAATGTTAATTTAGTTACTATCTCATTATTGTCATGAAAAAAGGGGGCGTTGACGAAAAATTTACGTTAACGTTACGTCAACGAAAACAACACTGGATAGAAATGCCCATTAATGCACTAAATCACCAAACTGTTTTTGACAATCTAAAGTGATATGGGGGGGCAGTGGCGGCTCCAGAGATATTTTTCTGCAGGTGCTAAGGGGGGGCTAAGCATTTTACTGAGGGTGCTACGAAGGATCATTTGTTCTTTCAGTTCTCAAGGTCAATGTGTATTTCCTGTCATTCACATCACATGTGGTACAAAAGGTGGAACGAAACTATGTAAACAGGATCCCAGTTCCAAAAAAATAAAAATTGAAAATCGGTGAAAAGATCCGAGACCTGAAATAAAAATACATTAAACACTACTAGTACAAAACAATGCGCCAAACAACAGCAGCACGAACATGAGTCGGTGTGAGCAGATGAGGACGAGTGAACACAGCAACATGAAATAGATCAGCAGCACATAACCAAATGGTATTACAGTGATTTTTTTTTCACTGTGATACTCCTGACTAGGGGTTTATGAGTCTAACAACCTCGGGGTAGAAGCTTGTAGCCATAACGAAGGGTGAGATGGAGGAAGAAGGGTGACACCTTTTCCATCTCAGCCCCACTACTTTTGTTTAATTTATTTTTCATTCATTAAAGTGGGACACCGTCTGGTCAGTTTACTGACCAACAACAACTTTATCAATATATTCTACTTCAGTGATAATAATAATAATGAACCAGTCAAGGCTTAATTCTCTTATCTAAGGCAAAATTAACTCTTGGAACAGAAATTATTTCAGTTTTATACGCGCATGAATTCAGATACAGTTAGACTATTTTAATAAACAGTTTATTTTGGATTTTGGTTGAAAGTAGTTATTTAAAGTGATCAGATAAAATCATTTATTATCACTGCAAGCCAGGAAATGATTTATCAAGTTGCATTAGCTAAAAATGGCATGACCAGAGGCATCATGTCACCAGTTTCTGCTCCTTACTGGGTCAGTGTTGAGAGCTTCACTCATCTTTCTGGGCTTCAGCTGGTGGATCAGATTGTTGTTTTTTTTACTTGATATAATCACTGATTTTTAAAATTTTTATTAGTTGTGTTTTACAAGGAAAACATCACAACAACCACATGTTAAAGAATATTAACTCAGATGAAAAAGAAAATAATCTGATATTTTCTTGGGGGTGCTAAGGGGGTGCTGTGACTTTTCCAGGGGGAGCTATAGCACCCCCTAGCTCCCCCCTGGAGCCGCCTCTGTGGGGGGGAATCAATTCTTACCATTCCACACTGCCAACTCTGTCACTGGGCTCGTTGTGTTGTAGGCCATGATCCTCCTCCTCCTCAGAATCTGAAGTATTTACATCAGAATTCTGAGATCCAGCTGTCGGTTCAGGTTCAAACTGATATGGTTGTATATCCATTAACCCCACTAGGTGTTCCTGCATTTCTTCGGATTCAAAATAGTCTTCTGCTTCCATTTTGAATGACAGACAGGAGGAGAGTAATGATGGCTTTGTGGAGCGGAGGCACAAAGTGCGTCATTTCCTTCTAATATGCTTCATTTCCTCCCTGACCTCCAGAAATTAAGACATTTCAGAATCTGGCAGGAAAAACGTAAAAAAAACATTTATTTAAACTACTGACTTGAAAAATGCATACAAAGTATGTTTATGTGTGTTGTTTACTAAATGACATTCTTGTTAGATCGATTTTTTGAGATTTGATTACATTTCTCCTTTAACAAAAACACAAGGAGGTTAAAAAAAAGAGTTAATATTATAATTTTAAATTAAAAATGTAAATTAGATAATGATAATAATAAAAGAAAAACACCTCTTCTTGAACAGTTGTTATGAGGTGGTTGAATCTCTCGGTCATCATCATCATCAGGGCTTTAATCAGCTCCAGGGCTTGTTGACAATACCAGTTTAAGCTTTTTCATAAAGTGCTGAACATTTTGGCTGAAGTGTTGACATGATGGATGTCATAGCGGGGCTCAAGAACAATTTAAAGTCAGCGCATCAACAACATTCAGACGTAGATCCAGAGCTTTAAAAATCCTACAGTTTGTGTTATTGCTCTGGACAGATCTGAATTACCCAATGAAGGTTGTTTAAATGCTGCTGCTGTTAGCGGTGTTTGCAACAAGCTGCATTTCTTGCATGTAGAAGATGTTCTCATCAGCAACAACGATGAGACGGACTACAGGAACGAGGTGAGCCGCTTGGTCTTGTGGTGCGGACACAACAATCTCACTCTCAACGTGGAGAAGACAAAGGAGATTGTCGTGGACTTCAGGAAGAGGGATGCACAACATGCCCCTCTGACCATCAACAGCACCGCAGTGGAGAGAGTGGACAGCACCAAGTTCCTGGGAGTGCACGTCTCGAAGGACCTGTCCTGGAGCAGGAACACTGCAGCACTGGCCAAGAAGGCTCACCAGCGCCTCTACTTTCTCCGCAAGCTGAAAAGGGCTGGAGCTTCAACCCCCATCATGTGCACCTTCTACAGGGGTGCCATAGAAAGTGTCCTGACCAGCTGCATCACGGTGTGGTTTGGTGCATGTACTGCATCATGCCGCAAGAGCCTCCAGCGCATCGTGAGAGCAGCTGAGAAGATCGTCGGCACCTCCTTGCCCTCACTGCAGGACTTACACAGCAAACGCCTCACTCGGAAAGCCCACTGCATGGCAGGTGATCCCACACACCCACTACACAGCCGCTTTAGACTGCTGCCATCAGGGAGGAGACTGAGGCGTCTCCAGGCTCGAACCAGCAGACTGAGAGATAGCTCTTTCCATCAGGCAGTCAGAACGCTAAACACTCTGCCTGCTCTGCCTCCCCTCCCATTTGAACTGCCTCAGCTTTGATCCAACATGGCGGCGCGTGCAAACGTTGCGGCTTCTCTCTCTCCCAGCAACACGGTGCTTTCGTCTGTCTTGTCCTGCACGCCGCAACTTGCCGGCACGTCTTTGTCTTGTCTACGTGTTCAAGAACGCAAGTATAGCCGTGAATTCCTGCTTGATGTCGGAAAAACCGCTCATGTGGGAATAAACAGCGAACTCCAGGAGAAGCTACATGAGCTTGAGGTGGAGTTACATCAGCTTCGTGACTGCGAGCTGCTCTGGAAGCCAGCCCCGACCTTCCCTTCATCGCGCCCGCCGTGGAAGTACCACAAGCGGCGTGACGCTTCACCGCGCCCGCCATGGAAACGCCACAAGCGGCGTGACAGGAAACAGAAGCGGGGTAAGCGCGGAGGTATCAGAGCGAGGCTAGCAGCTAGCCCACACAGGCCGGCTATTCCATCCATGGTTCTGGCTAACGTGCGCTCCTTGGACAACAAATTGGATTATATACGCCTGCTGCGAACGACACAAAAGACTGTGAGAGACTGCTGTGTGTTTGTATTCACGGAAACGTGGCTCAACAACAACGTTCTGGACCATGCTATTCAGCTGGAGCAGCTAACATGCTACAGAGCGGACCGAACCCTCGAGGGAGGTAAGAGATGGGGAGGGGGGCTCTGTGTTTACATCAACAACGCATGGTGTCGTGATGCTGCTGTGGTCTACAAACACTGCTCACATTTAGTGGAGTTCATGACTATTAAATGCAGACCGTTCTTTTTACCGAGGGAGTTTACAGCTGTTATGATTGTTGCTGTATATATCCCCCCAAGCTCCAACAGCAAAGATAGAGGTGAGGCACTAAATGAACTATATCTGCACATCAGTGAGCAACAAACAGCCCACCCTGATGCTTTTCTCATCACGGCTGGTGATTTCAACCATGCAGATTTAAAGAGTGTTCTTCCAAAAACATACAGAAACATAAACTTTGCAACAAGAGGAAACAACACCCTGGACCAGGTTTACACCACCATGAAAAATTCCTACAGAGCCATCCCCCTCCCCCACATTGGTGCTTCTGACCATATCTGTGTTATGCTAAAGCCAGCATACAGGCCACTGGTGAAAGTCACAAAACCAGTCCGCAAGCAGATACGAGTGTGGCCAGAGGGGTCTTCAGAGGCACTCCAGGACTGTTTTGACACCACAGATTGGAGTATGTTCAAAGAAGCTGCTACCACAAACAACACCACATGTCTCCAGGAGTACTCAGACACTGTATGTTCATACATCACCAAGTGCATTGATGATGTAACCAACCTTAAAACCATCACTGTTCGGGCTAACCAGAAGCCATGGCTGACAGCTGAGGTTTACAGACTCCTGAGAGCCAGGAATGCTGCCTTCAAAGCGGGAGATCAGGTGGGCCTGAGGGCAGCCAGAAACAACCTGGACCGGGGCATCAGAAAGGCAAAGAAGCAGTATTCTGGGAAAATAGCTCACCGTTTCAAGGACAGCAGGGATACACGCAGTCTGTGGCAGGGAATACAGACCATCACAAACTACAAACCACCCCCCCAGACCTGTGACAGCTCAGCCTCTGCGCTGAATGAACTGAATGAGTTCTTTGCTCGGTTCGAGGCAAGTAACAGCACACCAGCACATAAACTCCCCCCCTCTCCTGATGGCCAGGTGCTGACGCTGTCCTCAGACAGCGTAAGGCGATCATTCATCAAGATTAACGCCCGGAAGGCCTCTGGTCCTGACAACATACCTGGTCGTGTGCTGAAGGACTGTGCAGGGGAACTCGCAGCGGTCTTCACGGACATCTTTAACATCTCACTGAGCCAGGCCATCGTCCCCACCTGTTTCAAAGCCACCACCATCATCCCTGTCCCAAAGAAGGCAACGCCCGCATGCCTCAATGACTATCGCCCAGTAGCACTCACCCCCATCCTGATGAAGTGCTTTGAACGGCTAGTCATGAAAAGCATCACATCTGTCCTCCCTGACTCCCTGGATCCCTTCCAATTTGCATACCGACCTAATCGCTCAACCGACGATGCCATCTCCTCTGCCCTTCACACAGCTCTCACACATCTGGACACGAAGGACTCCTATGTTAGAATGTTGTTCATCGACTTCAGCTCGGCATTTAACACCATCATCCCCCAACAGCTCATCCTTAAACTGGACAGTCTGGGGCTGAACACCTCAATGTGTAACTGGCTGCTAGACTTCCTGACCGGGAGACCACAGACAGTACGGATCGGGAGTAACACATCTAGCACCATCACATTGAACACAGGGGCCCCACAAGGATGTGTGCTGAGCCCCCTTCTATTCACCCTGCTAACACACGACTGCACACCATCGTACAGCTCCAACCACTTCATCAAGTTTGCGGACGACACAACAGTGGTAGGTCTCATCAGCAACAACGATGAGACGGACTACAGGAACGAGGTGAGCCGCCTGGCCTTGTGGTGCGGACACAACAATCTCACTCTCAACGTGGAGAAGACAAAGGAGATTGTTGTGGACTTCAGGAAGAGGGATGCCCAACATCCCCCTCTGACCATCAACAGCACCGCAGTGGAGAGAGTAGACAGCACCAAGTTCCTGGGAGTGCACGTCTCAAAGGACCTGTCCTGGAGCAGGAACACTGCAGCACTGGCAAAGAAGGCTCACCAGCGTCTCTACTTTCTCCGCAAGCTGAAAAGGGCTGGAGCTTCAACCCCCATCATGAGCACCTTCTACAGAGGTGCCATAGAAAGTGTCCTGACCAGCTGCATCACTGTGTGGTTTGGTGCATGTACTGCATCCTGCCGCAAGAGCCTCCAGCGCATTGTGAGAGCAGCTGAGAAGATCGTGGGCACCTCCTTGCCCTCACTGCAGGACTTACACAGCAAACGCCTCACTCGGAAAGCCCACCGCATGGCAGGTGATCCCACACACCCACTACACAGCTGCTTCAGACTGCTGCCATCAGGAAGGAGACTGAGGAGTCTCCAGGCTCGAACCAGCAGACTGAGAGACAGCTCTGTTCATCAGGCAGTCAGAATGCTAAACACTCTGCCTGCTCTGCCTCCCCTCCCATTTGAACTGCCTTAACACTAAAACTTTCTCACATATTATCACTCAACACAAAGTTTTTAACACTAGACTCTGTGTCACCAAACGGGTTTTCACTAAACTCTCGGTCATGTGCTCATACAGTTTGCACTACTTCTCATACTTGCACTAATGTCTGTATTACATCACTGCCTATAATCATAATACTGTTTACATTCTCTGTTTACATTTATTAATACTGTTTACTTTTATTACTACTGCTTACATGTAATTACTACTGTTTACATTTATTTACACTACTCTAATATCTACACCACTGCTGGTACATATACAGTGTGCTCTGAACGGTCTTATTTAGGGATGCCCAATGTGCCTTACTGCATATGCCACTTTTTGCCTCTACAACAACATCAACTACTACCTCATACATATACTGTGTACATTGACTCATTCGCTGCTTTGCCACTTTGCAAATGTCAATGCTAGAAACCTTTAGTTTATTTTAGTTATACTTTTTATACTCTTTTTTTATACCACTATGCAAAAAAAAAAAAAAAAAAAAACACACAGGACAGTGTTAGTTTTACTATTTTTATGCTTATGTCTATTATTATATGTTTCAGTGTTTCAATGTTTAGATGTTTACTGTTGCACCGAGGGACTGAGAGAAACGCAATTTCGGTCCTGTGTATGTCCTGCACTGTACATATTGCAGATCTGACAATAAAGTTGACTTTGACTTTGACTTTGACTTTGATACTCGGGCGTACTTCACTCTGCGGAGGTCCACGCGGACTCGAGGCAGACTGGAATCGGACATCCGTCTGACACGTCCACGCAAAGTTAATTTTTCATGACTGCGTACTCATAATTGGTGTCAAACAATAAACTGCCCCGCGATTGTGTTCCCATCTAACGGTTTTGTATGTGACACCAACCACTCTCTGTGTTCTGGGCAACCAGTCACAAGGATGCACAGCATGACTGCTGCTCGCTGTGCAGTGCTGACAAGTGTGTGGTGGCTGCCCTAGTGGTGAAGAAATGGGACACCCAACTAGCTCATCGAACTTCTTAGAATTCATTCGAAAATATTCAAAATGTCTCTTGCTGTCCAACATCTTCATGTTCTTCACCAGTGTATTAAGTACCATCTTCTTTTCTTTAGTCTTTTGTTTTTTTTGCCAGAAGGCAAGCAATCTCTTCCTCCTTGTCTGTTGACGCCATGACTGAAATTGTGAGAAATTAAGGAATTTGGCACAAGAGAATTCAAATCTGTACGCTCAAGTATGAAGTCTCAACCATCTGTGGACAGTATGAGCAGAGTCTGCGTGACTCTTGAAGTATGCACAGTATGCCTGAGTATGTGGGGGCCTTAAGATATTCGCTAAACAAACGCTAACAATATGTTAAAATCCTAAGATATACGCTAAACACTAATAATGTAAACCATTAAAAACCAGCCCTAACATGATCACAGCAGCATAAAGGCAAGAGATCAGCAGCATGGATAACCAGCAGCACAGATGAGTCACATATCACCAGTTGAAGTGACGTTATAGTGATTTTTATTTTATTTTTACAGTGATTATACTCTTTAGGGATATATGAGTCTAAAAGCTTCATGGTAGAAGCTGTTCCTCAGTCTAGTGGTTCTACACCCAATGCCCTGCAAACTTCTGCCTGAGGGGAGTGGGGTAAAAATGTATGCGCTGGGTGAGTGGGGTCAGTCATGATGCAGGTGGCCCTCTTCCTGCATCTGGAGGTGTAGATGTCTATGATGGTGGGGAGGCTGACTCCAACATCTTCTGTGCAGCCTTCACCACTCTGCAAAGCTTTTTTTTCTGCAGCTGTGCAGCCGCCACAAATTGATGCTGGAGCACAGGATGCTCTCCACTGCACATCTTTAGAAGGAGGTGAGGACTGAGCTTTCCAGTCCAGCTCACCTCAGCTGCCTGAGGAAGTAGAGTCTCTGATGAACTGTCACACGACAGTTCATCACAGTTTGACCACATTTCTCCTGTTTTAGCCTCCCTGCACTGGCTGCCCGTACATTCCAGGATTCATTTGAAAATGATTTGATATGCTTTTAAAGCGCTAAATGGTCTTGCCCCGCCCTATCTGTCCAAGTTGCTGCAGCCATACACACCCTCTCGATCCCTCAGGTCATGTGATCAGCTGCTCCTGAGTGTCCCAAAGACAAAACGCAAGCTCAGAGAAGACCGTGTTTTTGCTGTGGCAGCTCCTAAACTGTGGAACAACCTTCCCTTGAACATCAGACAGGCCTCTTCCCTGTCTGTTTTTAAATTTCTTCTAAAAACCCATCTCGTCTCCCTGGCCTTTGACAACACCAGAGATGTTGACTTTTAATCATTTTAATTGCTTGTACTATCTGACTGTATAATTGTTCAACTTTTATTATGTGACTTTTAATAATTTTAATCATTTTTATTACCTGACTGTATGATTGTTTTGTTGTGTGTACAGCACTTTGGTCCTGTGGGTGTTTAAAGTGCTCTATAAATAAAGCTGGTATGGTATGTGCTTTCTTGATTAGGCTGGTGATGTTGTTGCCCCAGCTGAGGTTGTTGTTCAGGTGCACACCCAAGTACTTGTAACTGGAGCCTACTTCCACCACAGATCCTACTGATGTAGGCATGTTTGCTCCATCTGAAATCCTCGATCATCTACTTTGTCTTCACATTGGTGTAACATGTCGACAAACAAGACAAATAACATTTCACAGGGGACACTACACTGTAAAGTTGACAATAACACTAACAAGCATGTTTTATGTCTGTAGGAGGAATCCAGAATATCCAGAGAAAAACCTCACAGACTGAGGAGACCATGTTAACTCCACCTGAAAACAACCCACACTGGGAGATGATCCTTGGAAATGACAACTCAACCACTGGTCCACGGTACTGCCGTGTGTCTTTGGCTTTAAGAATAAACATAAAGTACAATCAAAACAAGTGTTAAGATCGCAATATGCACCGATGAAAGGACGGAAGCGAAACAGAGACCCAGACTCAAATGCAATTTACTTTCAGTGGTTATTTACAACATGGCAATTTAGATGAAGGTCAGGAGGAGAGCATGGACAACCTGGAGGGCAGAGGAGAGGGTTAGAGGTCTGGCAGCTGGAGATGATAATAATTGTAACTGTAGTTCTTACAATGAGAGTTGTGGTCAGAGTAAGAAAGGCTGACCCAACAGTTTCCAGAGCATAGACGATATTCATTCATTCAACCTTTATTTATACATATATATTTATACATATATGATATATGTCGGGAAGGGGATCCAAGGAAACAGGTGAGTGGTGGAAGGCGTAGAACAGCTGATTCAATGACAGCTAATCTCAACTGTTTTTTGTAATAAATAAATAAAAATCTGTAAATGTAGTCAAAAGTACCCTGATGCATGCTCAATAATCCAGGTAGAAAAATCTAAAAAAGCTAAGTCTGGTCCTCTGGAGTCAAAAGTACAATGTATCAGTGGGGAGAAGTGGCACATAGGTTAGAAAAGGCTGTAAGCAGGAAGCTGCAAGTTTGAATCCCAGTACATTACATTATACATTTTTGGTGGGAAACATGAAGCACACCTGTCTCTACCCTAATTTGCACCACTGTGGGCCCTTGGGCAGTGTATGGTCATCTGGGTGAGCAGCACAAGTTTCTGACTGAACCATGTCAAAGTACAATCAGATTAGCATCTATTTTCCATTTTTACTTTTGCTCCAAAGGCTGTTTCGTAGTGGATAGAGGATAGTGAGGATAATAACAATTTGTCTGATCACAGATGGAAAATTAGATGGAAACTGGCCATAAAGACAATTAGAAACCCACAATGTGTTAAAGTTTTGGCTTGAATCATTTGAATGTCTGTTTCAAAACATCAGCTGTGTTTAACCACCTGTGTAATGAGTCACCTGAATAACTCACAATGTGATTTCAGTGGTTTTCCTACTAATTGTAAATGATTAATTTTTGTTTTTAAAAGACATCTGAGTGAGTGAATATAAAACAAGTTTTGCCAGTCAGTATAGTCCGCCATTGTTATTTCAATCCATACTGTATGTATATATTTTTTCTCTCTCTCTCAATACTGTGTTACTGTATTTAAAAAACTGATATTGCTCCCCGCCAAAATACTGTTATCAGATTCATAGATTAATATTTACTGACCACCAGACAGTTTCAGTTGTCTGTACAAGGTCTGTCTACTGTTGTCTGTACAAGGTGTGAGTGTGTTTGAACCAGTCAGTAAAAAAGGCATAATCACACATCAGAGCTTTATGCTCTGTGTAATGGTTTTATTTTGACAGAGGGTAGGTCAGTCTTTATAAAAACTATCAACACTTGAATGCTTTAGTAATGTGGTTTTCTGGCAAAAAACAAAAGTCACACAGTAAAGAAAATGCCAGCAGCTTTTACAAGCCTTGACATTCAGACATTTACATTTTTTGCTTAATAGAAACTATTGGTTAAAATTGTAATATTAATAATAATAATAATAATAATAATAATAATAATAATAATAATAATAATAATAATAATAATAATAATAATAATAAAAGTCGGGTGCATTGTGGAATGGGTGGTGGCCGAGGGCGGGGACCCTGGCGGTCTGATCCTCGGCTACAGAAGCTGGCCATTGGGACATGGAATGTCACCTCTCTGGTGGGGAAGGAGCCTGAGCTAGTGTGTGAGGTTGAGAGGTTCCGGCTAGAAATAGTCGGACTCACCTCAACGCATGGCTCTGGCTCTGGAACCAGTTTCCTTGAGAGGGGTTGGACACTCTTCCACTCTGGAGTTGCCCCTGGTGAGAGGCGCCGAGCAGGAGTGGGCATACTGGTTGCCCCCCATCTCGGTGCCTGTACGTTGGGGTTCACCCCGGTGAACGAGAGGGTAGCCTCCCTTCGCCTACGTGTGGGGGGACGGGCTCTGACTGTTGTTTGTGCCTATGCACCAAACGGCAGCGCAGATTACCCACCCTTTTTGGAGTCCTTGGAGGGGGTATTGGAGGGTGCGCCTCCTGGGGACTCCCTTGTTCTGCTGGGGGACTTCAACGCTCACGTGGGCAATGACAGTGAGACCTGGAGGGGTGTGGTTGGGAGGAACGGCCCCCCTGATCTGAACCCGAGCGGTGTTCTGTTGTTGGACTTCTGTGCTCGTCATGGATTGTCCATAACAAACACCATGTTCAGGCATAAGGGTGTCCATATGTGCTCTTGGCACCAGGACACCCTAGGTCGCAGTTCGATGATCGACTTTGTTGTCGTCTCATCTGATCTGCGGCCGCATGTCCTGGACACTCGGGTGAAGAGAGGGGCGGAGCTGTCAACTGACCACTACCTGGTGGTGAGTTGGCTCCGATGGTGGGGGAGGATGCCGGTCAGACCTGGCAGACCCAAACGTATTGTGAGGGTCTGCTGGGAACGTCTGGCAGAGTCTCCCGTAAGACGGAGCTTTAACTCCCACCTCCGGGAGAGCTTTGAACACGTTCCGAGGGAGGCGGGGGACATTGAGCCCGAGTGGGCCATGTTCCGCGCCTCTATTGTCGAGGCAGCTTATCAGAGTTGTGGCCGCAAGGTTGTTGGTGCCTGTCGTGGTGGCAACCCTAGAACCCGGTGGTGGACACCGGCGGTGAGGGATGCTGTCAGGCTGAAAAAGGAGTCCTATTGGGCCTTTTTGGCCTGTGGGACCCCGGAAGCAGCAGATAGATACCGGCAGTCCAAGCGGCATGCGGCTCGGGTGGTTGCTGAGGCAAAAACTCGGGCGTGGGAGGAGTTCGGAGAGGCCATGGAGAATGACTTCCGTACGGCTTCGAGGCGATTCTGGTCCACCATCCGACGTCTCAGGGGGGGAAAGCGGTACGCGACCAACACCATTTATGGTGGGGATGGCGTGCTGTTGACCTCAACTCGGGATGTTGTGAGTCGGTGGGCGGAGTACTTCGAAGACCTCCTCAATCCTACTGGCACGTCTTCCACTGAGGAAGTGGAGCCTGGGGACTTTGGGTCGGGCTCTCCAATCTCTGGTGCTGAGGTCGCCGAGGTGGTTAAAAAGCTCCGCGGTGGCAAGGCTCCTGGGGTGGATGAGATTCGTCCTGAGTTCCTTAGGGCTCTGGATGTTGTGGGGTTGTGTTGGCTTACGCGACTCTGCAATATCGCGTGGACATCGGGGGCAGTTCCCTTGGATTGGCAGACTGGGGTGGTGGTTCCCCTATTCAAAAAGGGGGACCGTAGGGTGTGTTCCAACTATAGGGGGATCACACTCTTAAGCCTCCCTGGTAAGGTCTATTCAGGGGTTCTGGAGAGGAGGGTCCGTCGGATAGTCGAACCTCGGATTCAGGAGGAGCAGTGTGGTTTTCGTCCTGGTCGTGGAACACTGGACCAGCTCTACACCCTCAACAGGGTCCTGGAGGGTGCGTGGGAGTTTGCCCAACCAGTTTACATGTGCTTTGTGGACTTGGAGAAGGCATTCGACCGCGTCCCTCGGGGGGTTCTGTGGGGGGTACTCCGGGAGTATGGGGTACCAGGCCCTTTGATAAGGGCTGTTAGGTCCCT